>JANGFH010000393.1:0-89561 GCA_025758715.1 Glaciozyma martinii | reverse complement strand
AACCCTAACCCTAACCCTAACCCTACCCCTAAGTAACCCTGAGTAACCCTAAGTGTCGGTCTCCACCTCAGACTCCTGACCTCCTCCACATTGGTTTTTCTCTTAGGCTTGAATTCTTCGCTCACCAGACTCAGCGCAGGTACCAGGACGGCGAGGGTTCGTGCCTCGCAGCGAAGACACGGCCTTGTGCTTGTTGCCGCTTCCGTTCTCCGCTTGCGATTCCCTCCGCACGAGTGTACTCTCTTTTTCGGTCCTTTTCGTTGTTATATGGCAGAGACAGAAAGGCCGCTCCCTACAAAGAGAAGCCGCTGACGATCGAGAGGACGAGGCGACTGCCGCTTGCTGCCACGACCTCAACCTGGAGCTCTTCTGACCTCGCCTCTTGAACGGAGAGCTGTTCTACAGTGCCTCTTCAGAGCCGTAGAGCACCCATAACCCAGTCTAAGCCAACTGAAGCGCGAAGCCGAAAGAGAAAGACAGCTTCTCTCTTAAGACTCTGGGTTCGTGCCTGTTGCTCCCCCCAGCCCCACGAACTCCAGAATGGCTCAGCCGGATCCCTACCTCCACCATATCCTAGCCCGCCTCCGAGACGATCTCGCCCTCCTCCATTCCCAAGCTCTGATCTCTGAGGCCGACCTCCACACCATCCTCTCGAAGCTCCCCAGCGCCCCGCTCCAGCCAGTCCACGCCCAGCAGTCCTTCCTTCCTCCACCTCATCTGCGTCACCAGCCGTCTGGCGGTTCGTTCGTTCTTAGCTCAGCGGCTGGGACGTCGACTGGGGGAGGTCGGGACATGGCGACGACGTGCAGGGCAGTTTGGGACTACGCGCGGACGCAGGTGAGCTTCGAGGGCTCAGAGATTACCAGAGTAGTATATGGGAGGGTCGGGGGACGTGGGGGCAGCTGCTGTGCGAAGAAAGGCCCAGTGGGAGGCGTTGGACCGCATCAAGGCGTCTGTGAGATCTCGGCGCTCGCGCTAACCATTCTTGCCCAGCCCGACGACCTGCCCTTTCGCAAAGGAGACTTGATTAAGGTGGAAGAGGAGACCAACGCGGATTGGTGGCGAGGCAGCTGCGGTGCGTTCTCCCTACCTTGCCCCTCCCCTCTGGAGCTGACGAGGAGGAACGCAGATGGACAGTCTGGGATCTTCCCGTCAAACCATGTCGAACGCATCGAGACTCCTCAGATCTACCCTCCTCCGTCGTCGGGCGCCGGAAGCTACGCGTCTTCCGTCCATTCGTTCGGCCAACCCTCTGTGCGTCCCGCTCTCGCTCTCTTCGTGCTCCTTCCCGTCTAACCTTTCTTGCAGTCCTTCCACGCCCCACCACCGCAACAGCAGCAGCAGCAGCAGCCCTACTCGCCCTACCAGTCCATCCCGGAGAAGCAACCCTTCCAACCTCCCCCTCCTCAGGCGATGGCGACTCCCGGCGGACCTCCACCGATCCCTCCCAAGAAGAAGAACAAGCTCCCTGGTCGGATGGGAACCGCCTTTGCTGGAGGGATCGGGTTTGGAACGGGAGCAGCGCTGGCGAGCGAGGCGGTGCATGCGATCTTTTGAGGGGGCCAGGACGATGTGTACCTAGGATTCACAACGCAACGGACACTTTGTGCAGTGGGACTGGCCGTACTCCTGCTCTTTTGCTGCGTCTTTTTCGCTCTCGGAGCGAGGCTCGCAGCGGAGCACGAGGAGTTTCGCAGATCCCTCTCTCCCCTCTGCTCTCCTGCGCACTCGCTCTCAACCCTGCCCGTCTCGAGGGTGCCTCGACAACAAACTAAATTCCCCACCTACGCACTGCCAATCCACGACTGCACCCCTGCCCTCCCGACCGCCTCCTTCCCCTTGTACGCGTCTAGCACGAGCTTCGTCACCAACAGATCCACCTGCTCGACCTTGACCGGCTTCAGCGCCGGATCCACTCCCTCTTGCACGCCTCCCTTGAGTCTTGCCACGCACTGCGCCAGCCACGTTAGCGCGCCTGTTCCCCACCTGCTCACAAAACGAAACGGAACTGACGAGTTTGACCCCCATCGCAGCCCTCCGCCCTACTCCTCCAACTCCAACCACTCCATCGCTCATCTCCACCACGCGCAGCATCTCCTTGTACGCCAAAGGGATATCGCCGAGCGTGTAGGCAGTCTCGGCGTGCTGAAGAAGGTGGTAGGGGTTGTGCGGCGCGAGGAGGATGAGGTGCGCGAGTGCGGTGAGAGATTGCGCGTATCTGCCGATCGTGAGGGTTTAGCTAGCGCTCGCATTAATCTGGAGCAGAAGAACGCACAATCCCATGCTGGCGTACACGCTCGCAATCTCTGCCCATCCCTCCCCGTCGTTGTAGACCGCATCTAGGTACTCGACAAGCATCTCGAGACCCCGTTCTCGACCCAAAGCTGTTGAAGAGGCACCCGAGGTGACGACTGCTTTTGTTTTAGAGGAGGCGGAAGGCGAGTTGAGGTGGAGGGAGATGAGGCGCTTGCGAACGCTCTGTGGAGAGGGGGGTTAGCGGAGCTCGAGGGAGGCGTTCTGCTGAGGTCTGAGCTGCTGCTGTTGAGCTCCCCGAAAGATCCTCACGCCGTCACTTGGGGTTGCGCGCGCGTAGCAAGTACCACTCACCATATCCGACTCGTTGTTTACGAGAGCTTTCTCGTAGAAAGACTTGGCCTCGAGGTTCTGCCCACGGGCCTCGGTGATAGTTCCCAGCAACACATTCACACGAGGGGATCCAGGAAAGCGAGCGTCCAGCCGTGCTGCACAGGTCTTGGAAGGGAGGTCAGCAACCACACTGCGAGCTCAAGAGGGAGACGCACCTCTGCCAGCTCGACGTTGCCGCACTCTGCCGCCGCTACCGCTACTTGCTCCAGAAAGGTCCAGGCTGTAGCAAGGTCAGCTCCCTGCTCTCCTCCTACGGCTCTGAAACGGCGCACCGTCATCACCTGCGCTTGAGAGGTACCCGCGCTCAATCAGCGCCTGTCCAAGAGCTGCCACCTCTTCTGGCTGGCGTATAGTGTGGGTACGGTAGTGTTCTAGCTTGGCGAGGATCGCAGCGGTCGAGGAAGCCATCTTGAGGTGAGATGGGGAGGGATCGCGGCGTGGCCAGCGTGGCAACTCTTCTCCCCTCCCCGCCAGCTCGACTCAACTCAGACTACTCTCAGCCTATCAGTACTCGCTACTAGAACGGCGTTGCATGGGCTCAGCTGGTGAGAACGCGACTTGATCCACTCTACCTCCGCCTCAGACTGCACCGGCCACTCTCCTGTGTCTCCGTGCTCAGTAACGATGGATCCTTACTTTGAATTCAAGGCGTACGTGCTCCAAGCTCCTCGGAAGCGCCCCTGCTGACCTGCTCCCCACCCATAGTGAAGTCGAGACCTCCCTCCACTCCCTCTCGACCCTCCACTCCTCCTACCAGCGCATCCTCCGTACCGTCCCTCCCTCCTCCCACTCCAGCTCCGAAGAGCTCTCCTGGGCTCTATCAGAGCTCAAGGCAACCCTGTCTGCGCTCGAAGTGGACGTCGAGGAGCTGGACGAGAGCGTGCAGGCGGTCGAGGAGCGCGGGGTGGCCAGCAGGCTTGGGGTTGCGGAGGGACAGGTGCAGGAGCGTCGAGCGTTCGTGGAACGCGTCAAGAAGGAGATTGGGGTGCGTTCGTTCTACGAGAAGGAAGGAGGAAGCTGATACATCGGCGCAGACGATACGGAGATCGCTCCCGTCGAGTGCTCCTGCGGATCCGGTGCGTGGATTGCTGGGCTCGTTCCAGAGGCGAAGCTGACGCGCCGATATAGCTGGACGCACGTAAACGCCTCTCTGCCAACTCGGCGTACCGCGGCGTCTCGGAGGGAGACGACGAGTACGGCTCCGCAGATCCGAACGAGGAGTTTGAGATGCAGCACCAATCCGTGCGTTTCCTCCGCACTCCCGCTCGTTCAGCGCTGACTCTCTTCCGCAGCTTTTGATGGAGCAACAAGATCGGACGCTCACCGACATCTCTGGAACCGTCGACCTCCTCCGCGAGCAGGCCAAGGTGATGGGACGCGAAGTGCTGGACCAGAACGTGTACGTGGCGTCGCTTCCTTCACAAAAGGGCTACTCACGATACTCGCAGGATGCTCGAGGAGATGGATGGACACGTTGACCGCACTTCCGACCGCCTCGCGAAAGCCCAGCGGCGAATGCAAGGCTTCATCCGCGAGAACCAGAGTGCGTGCCGCTTCCTCCTGCCGCGCCTTCGTCGCACTGATCCCAGTTCCTGCAGGCTCTCCTTCATCGTGGTTCATCCTCATCCTCATTGCCGTGCTGTTCCTGCTGCTCATCCTGATTCTCTTCTCCTAGGTGAGACTGCGCTTATTTTCGCTCGAAGGGCTCGCTAACGACGCTTCCGTGATACAAGCGTTTATTTAGTTAGATCTTCTTTACCCTCGTTCTCGCAATCGATACCCCGTCGGACCACCAACGCACGCCGGCGGGCAAAAGTCTCTCGCTCCAAGTCGGGTTCTCCGCTCGTCTCCAGTCCTCGAGCACTCCATCTGCTCTTGCAAAAGAACGCCCTGCGTCACCTCATCTTCCCACTACGCAGCCGCCAAGAAATCGACATCGCGTTTCGACAAATCGAAGCAACAGACGCCTCCCCTTCCTCGCTACTCCCTCCGTCCCTCTTCCTCCTCGCTCCTTCTCACCACCTCCAAAAGCTTGCTGATCGCAGCGAGCGCAGGTTCCAGCAAGGCCCAGGGATCTTCGCCTCGCGCTGGAGGTGCGGTGCGGAGGGATCGAGTGCTCTGGTGGTGGTGGGAACTGGTGGAAGCGATAGGGGCGGGGTAGATGTAGGTGATCGGAAGAGAACGAGCGAGAGAGGGAAGAGGAATGCGGGATCGGTGGCGTTTGGGAGGGGAGGAGAGTGGAGAGGGAGCGTCGGGGAGTGTGCGGGCTCGCTTTGAGGGAGGGGAGCGGGGGATCGAATCGTATCTCTGCTGGTGGTTGGCGAAGGATCGACTGCGGTGGACGGGGGAGGGAGGATCGGACGAGGGGGAGATGGCGCGGACTCGTCCGGAGGAGGGAGAGAGGGTCGGTCGGTTGGAAGTCGAATGGGGGTTCAGAGGGTGCTTTCGTTGGAGGGCTGGTTCAGGAAGGGTGGGGATCGCGAGAGGGACTGTGTGTTGGATCAGCTGGGTCTGCTGAAGACGCAGGGCGAGAGGACGCACCGTGATCCTCCTTGAGCACGTCGAGCCTGCGTCGCTCGCAGCTCTCTGCGGGTCTGCCAGTCTTCTCCCCGATCAACGCCCACTGCGTCCTATCGCCTAGCCGCAGAACGAGATAAACCAGCTGAGCGTCCTCGCTCGCGCTCCAGCCGATCTCCTCGTCCCACTCTCCAGGGTCGTCTGCCACCACCTCGCATCAGTTCCTCTCCCTTCGCTCCTGCTAGATAGTTGCGCACCTCGCACCCCCTTGGGCTTCCCCCACCTCTCCTGCACTTGTCCCGCCGAGAGTTCTCCGGGGAGGAGAGAAGCGACCTCGATCCAGCGTTCGAGTCCGTGCCGGCGCACCAGCTTGACTAGGCGAGTGTCGAGGTAGTGAGTAGCGGAGACGTGAGTGGGAGAGAGTGGGTGAGGAGGAGGGGTGTTGGTCGGCTCGTCCGACATCGCTAGGCTCAAGCCTGAAACGGGGGAGGTGGAGGGGGTCTCGCTGGGATTCAAGAGGTCGGGGAGAGCGTAAGGCTGTCAAAGGGTCGGAAGTCGCTTAAAGTGTGCAAACCTCGGGCGAGGAACCCCAAGAAACTAAAGATGCTCCAGCGAGGCGAGAGAGGAAAGAGAGAGACGAAGCCTTGGATCCTTGGACGCGTTCTTCCCCCCCTCCTTCCTCCTGCCTCGTCAACCACTCCTCCCCTGCTAACTTTGAGTCTGTGATCTTCGTAACGTGCTGTTCTCCAGCTCTTCTTGGCGTCCATTCCCGTTTGAAGCATCGCTTGTCGTCGACCTGCCGACTGAGCCAGCGAGCTGCTTTTTATCCCAGCTCTCCTCGGTCCCCTGCGATATACAGTCTTCCCAAAACGCCAGCGACGCTTCAGAATTTCGCATTTGTGGACTGCGATGCTTCGCCATCAAACGTCGCGCGAACGCAACGTGCCACTTCTCCTCTTGCGATGGAATGCTCAAAGTGACGGCTTAGTCCTCGGGGACGAGGGTTTCCCAGAGAGGAAGATAATCCTATATCCATATATCCAAGCTTGGTGAGGTGCAGAAGGAGCCGAAGCGAGGAGTGAACAGCGAGTGAGTCAGGCGAGGAATGTGGAGCGAGGTTGCGAAACCGAGTCGCTTTCTCCCCGCTTGACCTTAGAGGAGGGTCCTATTTTAGTTGTGATTCGATCGTGCCGTCAAAAGCTTTCCGGATTCTTCAAAGAAGCCGTCGAGGCCGAATGCTCAGACGAAAGAGGAAGTTGACGAGGGAAGCCCGCGAGAAAAAGGAATAACGTCTCAAGGACAAGCTGCCGGGCTCAAAGTCTCGATTCCTTGTGTATCTTTCTCTCTCGCGCTGGACTCTTCTCCACCCGATCCACGAGAGGGGGAGATAATTAGGAGAAAGTAAACAAAAACAAGAGAAAATGGTAGTAGCAACTCTAATCCCCTGCTCTCTGAGCAGTCGCGTCGACTCTTTCCTGCCCAACCCTCCCCTAAACAGCTGCTCCAACTAAGACTCAGGCTAACAAGCAGCCCGAGTTCAACCCAACCCAAGTCAATCACCCACAGCCAGCTCGAACGACCTCAACTCCGTCGACTCGCGCGCGCCTTCCCTCCCCCTCCCTCCCCTCCCCTCTTCGCCACCATGCTCGACCGACTAGAACTCTTCAACTTCAAGAGTTACGCAGGTCACCAAACTCTGTGCGCCACTCCCCCTCTTCCTCGAGCGCGACACGACCAAACGCGCTCGAGACGCGCGTCCTTCCCACTGACTCCCCCCTCCTCTCCACAGCGGTCCCTTTCGCTCCTTCACCGCCGTCATCGGTCCGAATGGAGCAGGGAAATCCAACTTGATGGACGCCATCTCCTTCGTTCTCGGCGTTCGATCCGCCTCTCTCCGTTCGGCCGCGCTCAAGGACCTCGTGTATCGGAGTGGCAAGGAGAAGGGCAAGGGCAAGGCGCGGGAGGAGGGCGAGGAGAGTGGTGGAGAGAGCGGTGGAGAGGAGGAAGGAGATGGGGACAGGAAGGCGCATGTTATTGCGGTCTACATCGACAGCGAGGGCAAGGAGTGGAGGTTCCAGAGGAGGTGAGTTCGCGCTGTGTAGAGGGAGGTACGCGTGGGGCGAGAGCTGACGAACGACGGTGGCAGCATCTCTACTGCTGGCGCGTCCGAGTACAAGCTCAACGGCAAGGCAGTCGCGTACAAAAAGTACAACGAGACGCTCGAAGGCTTCAACATCCTCGTCAAGGCCAAGAACTTTCTCGTCTTCCAGGTGCGCGCACTCCGTTCGACTCAGTGAAGCCCGTACGCCCTTCTAACCCCGCTCGAGCAGGGCGACGTCGAAGCCGTCGCGTCCCAATCGCCGAAAGACCTCGCCAAGCTCATCGACCAAATCTCGGGCTCGCTCGACCTCAAAGAGACGTACGACGCCGCCGCCTCCGCCCTCGCCAAAGCGACCGGAACGTCCGTCGCGCAGCACTCCCGTCGCAAGGGGGTCAACGGGGAGATCAAGCAGTACAAGGAGATGAAGAAGGAGGCGGAGCGGTTCCGCGCGCTCGAATCGGAGAAGGAGCAGGCGATCGTGCAGCACCTCGTTTGGCAGCTGTTCCATATCGAGCAAGGGATCCGCGGGAGCGTCGAGATGATCGAGGAGAAGAACGCGGCGCTCGATGGACTTCGTGCGGACAACGCCCAGTTTGAGGAGGAGCAGAAGGCGGCGAAGAAGGAGGTGGCCAAGGCGCAGAAGGAAGTCGGACGACAGGACAAGCTCGTGCGGAAGCGGGAGAAGGAACTCGACGAGAGCGTGCGTTTCCCCTTTCTCGCCTTTCGTCGTCGTGGCTGCGAGCTGATGGATTGCGAACGCGCGCGCAGAGGCCTGCATTGGACGCGATCGAGGCTCAGTTGGCGCACGCGGCCAAGAAGCTCAAGGCGGCCGAGTCGAACGCTGCCGTCGTCGAACGCGATCTCACGACGGGGGAGACCAAGCTCGCTGGACTCGAGACGGATCTCGCCGACGTCAAGAAGGCTGCCAGGCATCACGATGGTCCGTTCGCCTTCTGCCTACTCCGTTTTCGTGGTTTGACTGACGATTTGACTCCTCGCGCAGACGCTCAAGCGAAGATTGCCAAGTCAAAGGGCATCACGCTCGGCCCCGAAGACCTCAAGGAGTACCGAGACCTGTTCGTCCCTTCTCTCCCATCCTCCTTTCTCACACTAAGGCCTCCACCGCAGGAAATCCACCGCCAACACCAAGGCCGTCTCGGAGCGCCAGTCGCTCGCCACTCTGCACCACGAGGAGAAGACAAAGCGCGACGCTCTCAACGCCGCGCAGGATTCGCTCGACGTCTCGCAGCGCAAGATGACCAAGCTCGAAGCGGAGGAGACGAGTTTGAGCGAGCGCAAGGCTGCGGTGCGTTTCCCATTTCAGCGACGGGCGAAGATGGGGAGCTGATGAGGTGGTGCAGACGGAGGCCAAGGTCAAGCAGGTCGGAGACGATCTCAAAAAGGCAAAGAACGCGCACAACGATGCTCAGCGGAAGAAGGTCGACTTGGCGTGCGTCCTTCTCTTTCCACCATTCTTCTCCCTGGGTCGCTGACCGTCCTCCCGCAGGCAAACCGAGGCGGAACTGAACGAGAAGCTCGGCGCCGCGCTCCAGAAGATTCACCAAGCCGGAGCCGACAAGCAGGAGAGCGAACGCGACGCCAAGTTCCGCGAGACGCTCGCGAACCTCAAGCGCACCTTCCCGGGCGTCAAGGGCCGTGTTATCGACCTCTGCAAGCCTACGCACAGCAAGTACAGCATCGCCGTTACGACCATCCTTGGACGCAATATCGACTCCGTCGTCGTCGACAACGAGAAGACTGCGATCGCTTGCATCGAGGTGCGTTCCTCCCGCCCTTCTTCCGAGCGGCTCGCTGAGGCCTCTCCCCCTAGTACATGCGTGTCCAGCGAGCCGGCCAAGCGACTTTCGTCCCCCTCGAGACGATTCAAGCCAAAGCCGTCAACGACAAATTCCGCTCGTTCGCCAAAGGCGCTCGGTTGGCGATTGACGTGATCCAGTACGAACCAAGCGTGGAGCGCGCGATGCAGCATGCGTGTGGGAACGCGTTGGTTTGCGACACGATGGAGATCGCTCGTCATGTCTGCTATGACAAGGGGCAGGAGGTCAAGGGTGCGTTTTCTCTCCGCGTTTGGTGAGGTGGCTGTGGGACTGATGAGGGTGATGCAGCTGTTACGCTCGAGGGAACGATCATTCATCGCAGTGGACTCATCACGGGTGGAGCGTCCGCGAGGGACGGTCAAGGTCGGCAGTTTGAGGAGCGCGAGATTGACGGTTCGTCCTCCTTTTTCTCGTGCGACTGGGTCTGGAGCTGACTATCGATATACAGTGGCACGAGCGCGTGCGGAGGAGGCTCAGGCCAAGCTGCAGGAGATCCACAGGAACAGGCCGCGCGCAGGCGTCGAGGACTCGCTCGTGTCTGAGATCACGAGGCTCGAGTCGGAGCTGAGGCTTGCAAAGGACGACCTCGTTCGTCCACCTTCCTTTCGCACTCTTGAACGAAGCTCACGCGCGCCTCGCAGACTGCTACGACCGGCCGACTCGACGGCGTCACTTCGGAACTCAAGGTCCTCAAGAAGACCGTCGCGGGGCTCAAGTCGCAAGTCGCCAAGACGACGAGCGAGCTCGAAGCCCTCGAGGGGCAGGCTCTCGGCTTGCACGCCGTCGTCGACGCCGAGGAGGACTCGATCTTTGCCGCGTTCTGCCGCCGGATCAAGGTCGCCAACATCCGCGAGTACGAGCAGAAGCAGCTTCGTGGAGCGCAGGAGGACAACGAGGCTCGACTCAAGTTCGATACTCAGATCGCCAAGCTCTCTCACCAGTTCGTCCTGCTCTCTCGCCCTTTCGCGCTCCACTGACCCCACCCTCGCAGGATCAAGTTCAACGGCGACCAAGTCCAAAGCGTCCGCGACCGTCTCACAACTCTCCAAGCGACCGCTGCGACCGAGCGTGCGAACCTCGCGCGCCTGCAGGAGGAGAAGGAGACGACGTCGGCGGAGCTCGTCGCGATCGAGGGCGAGATCGAGGAGCTGAAGGAGATGCTCGTCGAGCTTCAGGGAGTTCTTGCGGAGAAGAACGCCGAGTTGGAGGATGTGCGGAAGAAGGGAGGGAAGAGCGCGAGGGTCCTCGACAAGGCGATGAAGGAGATTGCGGCTTGCGTGAGTTCCCCTTCGCGCGAGTGGCGAGCTCGAGGAGCTGATCCTGCCTTTCGCCGCAGAACGACGAGATTGAGAAGCTGTCTTCGGAGCGGTTCGCCATCTACCGACGATGCAAGCTCGAGGAGATTGAGCTGCCTTTGGAGAAGGGCTCGCTCGACAGCATTTCGATCGATGTGAGTGCTCCCGCGTTTCGGAGCTCGTTTTCGCGGTACTCATCCCTCCTCACGCAGGCTGTTCCTGCTCCCGTTCCGATGGATGTCGATGGCGAGGACGACGGAACTCAGCGAGCCGCCGAAATCACCGACTACGGCGTCGAGGTTGACTTTGAGGCGCTCGACGAGGAGGAGAAGGAGGTGCGTCGTCTGTTCGCGAGAGTCACGCAGGTGTACTGACTGGTGGCTTGTTCGCAGGATGCTACCGACGCGATGGAGGAGGTCTTGCTCGGTGCGATCACGAAGGTGCAGTCCGAGATGGAGAAGCTCTCGCCGAACATGAAGGCGATCGAACGGTGCGCTTTCTCACTCGCTTCCTCAGCTCTTCCACTAAACCCCTTCTTCGCAGACTCGGCGATTCGGAAGCACGCTTCAAGGAGATCGACGGCGAGTTTGACAAGGCGCGCCAGACGGCAAAGGACGCCAAGGACGCGTTCACCGCCATCAAGAAGGAGCGATGCGACCTCTTCAACAAGGCCTACACGCACATCTCGGATCGGATCGACGAGGTCTACAAGGATCTCACCAAGGGCAAGGCTGCGCCGATGGGAGGAGTCGCCTACCTGAGTTTGGAGGACAGCGAGGTACGTTCTCACTCGCTCGGGACGAGGGACAGAAGCTGATGAGCATGACGCAGGAACCGTACCTCCACGGGATCAAGTACCACGCGATGCCGCCGATGAAGCGTTTCCGAGATATGGACCAGCTCTCGGGAGGCGAGAAGACGATGGCGGCGCTGGCGCTCCTCTTTGCGATCCACTCGTACCACCCCTCGCCCTTCTTCGTCCTTGACGAGGTGGATGCTGCCCTCGATGTTCGTTGCGCTCTCATTCCGTTCCTTCGAGGTCAGGAACTGACGCTTGCTCGCAGAACACCAACGTCTCTCGCATCGCGCGCTATGTCCAGCGACTGGCGAACCCCGACTTCCAGTGCGTTCCCCTTCTCACCCGTCGCCCTCGAGTGCGAAGCTAACCAGCGTCACTCCGCAGATTCCTCACCATCACGCTCAAAGCTGCCGTACGCCCCTTCGTCGCTATTCGTTCGCTGCGCACGCAAACTGACTCTCTTCCTCCCGCAGTTCTACGAGCAAGCAGCGGCGCTGGTCGGCGTGTACCGCGATGGCGGATCGAAGACGTTGACTCTCAACGTGGGTTCTTCGCTCTCGATTGTCTTTGACCAGCAGGACTGACGCGCTTTCCGACTCGCAGCTTGAGCAGTACGCGCAGCAGTAGCTTTGTGTCGTTTATTTTAGTACCGTCGTGCAACCAGTGTATCCGTCGCTTTCACTTTCGTCCCGAGCTGCCCTGCCCGCTCAAGCCTCTCGCTTTCGCTCCGCTCTTGCTCGCCCCGCTCTTGCTCGCTCCGCCCCTGCTCGTGGGTGATACGAGGTCCAAGGGGTCTTCACTGCTTACATTCCTACAATGTCCAGCAGCGCATCTACACCTGCTTCCCCTCCTCCGCCAACCACTCGCTCCACCACTGCCCAAACTCGATTCCGCCCGTCGCGATCCCCAGGTTCTCGAGCTCGCTCTGCGCGCGACAACTCATTAGCTCCGTTCTCTAACCCAACAGCAGCAAACGCGAGGACGCACATTCGAGAGGTGGCAATCCTTGGGCCTGATCGTCTCGCCCGCCTTGGGCCCATCTGGGACGGGGACCATGGAGGAGATGTCGAGCGGTGGGGAATGGAGGGAAGCGAGTAGGTGACAGATGGCGTATTTCGTATACGGCGCTTGTGTCGAGAAGTGTACGATCGGGGGAAGAGGTCCAGGGTGGACTGCGGCGCGAATCAGCTTGCGGAGCGTTGAGAGGGAGGAAGGAACGGACCAGCGAGATCGACCAAAACGCGCGCGACGTCGAGGACGTTGGTAGGGTAGCGGATCGCCCAGTCGTCCATCTTGACCTCCTTCTCCCCGCTCGCTGCAGCGCGCGTAAGGTCGAGGAGGATGTTGATCGCTGATTCCGAGTTGGTCTGCACGGGTCCGTACCTGCTCTTTGTCAGCTTCTTCCTCTTCTCTCGTTCCCTGCGAGAAGACTCACAAGACTGGCACGCGCAACGCTGTCCCTCGTCCACCCGCCTTGATCCCTGCGACGACGGCGCGCTCTCCAAGCTCCTTTGTTCGTCCATACAGATTCGTCGGTCCGACAGCATCAGCAGGGGTATATCCTCCTTCAGGTGCAGAGCCATCAAAGACGTAGTCGGTGGAGATGTAGATGAGGGAGAAGGGGTGGGCGGGAGAGCGGGAGAGGGCGGAGAGGGTGGTGGGGAGGGAGACGTTTAGCTGTAGCCGGGGTCAGCGCGCGTTAGGTGGAGAGGAGGAGAGTACTCGGGTATACCTCGTGGACGGCAGAGGGGTTCTGTGGAGCGGGTGGTCAGCGAGGAAGTGAGGGAGAGGAGAGGGGACGAACGGCTTCTGCGACGTCGGGGCGGCGTTCAGCGGCGCAGTGAATCACGACTGCCGCTCGGTTAGGAGCTGCTCTAGAGGCGGTAGGAGGCGCAGCGTACCATCTGGAGCGAGCTTGGAGAGGAGAGCCTCGAGAGCTGCTTCGTCCTGGAGATCGATCTGGACCGCGCGCCGTTAGCTAGGAAGTCGCGCCGGAGCAGCCAAGGAACTCACCTGTACCAATCCTTCTCCGGCGCGCGTAAAAGCAGTTCCAGTGACTGTAGAACGTGAGAGGTGAGCGCTGAACGACGCGAGCAGGTTGGACGGGAGGGAGGGCCACCTTGGTGTCCTGCAGCTTTCGCGGCAGCCAAGACTGCTCGGCCTAGGAGACCACTAGCTCCAGTAACGAGAATTTTGACCATCGAATCGTGCAGTCAAAGAAGCAGCTTGGGCGAGGTCGAACAGACAAAAGCAGCCGAACGTTGCTTTCATTTCTTCTTCTTCCAGCTGGGCTACTCTCGAACTCGACTCTCCCCGTTTACGCCAGAATACTCTGCTAGACCGTTGACTCGGCAGGCTCAGAGTTACTCTCTCTCGTCAACCACCAGTAAGACTCGACTCGAAAGAATCAACCGACGACGACGACGACGACGACGAACCATGTCCAACAGCAACGCCCACGGAGTCAACCAGTCTCCTCCCCAGTCCCAGAGACCAGGTCACTCGCACTCGCACTCGCACTCTCACGCCGGACTCAGCTCGTCGACCTCGCACACGAACCCCTCCGCCAACTCGTCCTACAACCTCAACGGCCCGCGAACGGGTGGCGACCAGCGGTACCGCGCCAGCGTCGACACTGGAGGAGCGGGAGGAGCGGGTCGAGGATGGGGAAGGGACGCTGCGGCGAGTCCGAACCCGAGGGCAGGAGGAGGGAGGCCCGCGAGCGAGTTGTTGTCCGTTGGCAACCCAGGAGGAGCTCAGACGAGTTTCGCTAGTCCAGAGAGTGAGTTCCGCTTTCCTTGGTGGCTGCTGTCTGTCCTGTGGTGGACGCGTCGGATCCGGCCCAGGAGCTGGAGGGTCGATGCTGGGAGAGGAGGCACTGCTTCGTGGAAGCGAGGTCAGAGCGGAGGTGACGACGACGAGCAGGAGAGGAGGGGGAGGGTGGATGGAGGTGGCAGGACTCAAGGCTACTGGGTCCACGTAGAACGCACGCTGACTCGCTCTTCTCCTTGCAGCTGATGGTTCGCGACTCCCTCCCCACACCCTTCTCCCGCGATAGCTAACCCCTCGTGTGCCACAGCCATCGACCGCTGGTTCGAAGACCTTCAGCACTACGAAGCGACTCTCGAGGAGATGGCCGCCGCTTCGCTCGACGCCAACTTCAAGGAGGAGCTCTCGGCGATCGAGCAGTGGTTTCGCGTCCTCTCCGAGGCAGAGCGTACCGCCGCCTTGTACTCGCTCTTGCAGAGCAGCACTCAGGTCCAGATGCGCTTCTTCGTTACCGTGCTCCAGCAGATGGCGAGGGCCGACCCGATGACCGCACTGCTCAGCCCTGCGAACCCTGGACAAGGTGCGCTCGCTCCTCGTTCCCTTCGACCAGCGAACTGACTCTGACTCCACCTACAGCCTCGATGGAAGCTCAGATGGAAGCCAAGCTCGCCGCGATGGGCCTCAAGTCCCCCGCCTCGCCTGCGATCCGCCAGTTCGCTCGCCAGTCCCTCTCGGGCGACACGTACCTCTCTCCTCACTCAGCCACGACCCTCCCTCCGGCGCCCGTCTCCCCGACTGCGACGACCCAAGCCGAGGACGCAGCTGCCGCCGCAACTCTCGCCAGTCAGCGCGCCAAGCTCAAGGCCAGCTCGAGGATCTCGGCGCCCGCCAACATCCTCCTCGGAGCGAGCGATGCGGAAGGAGTCAAGAGCCCGCTCTGGAGCGAGAAGGAGCGCGTCGTCGAGCGCAGGAGTCCCTCCCCTAGCGGGCGGAACGGCGAGCGTCCCAAGAGCACTGGCTCGACTGGAGAATGTGCGTTTGCCTCGCTCCCTCGCCTCTCACCCCACTGATCCTCTCTTCCCTCGACAGCCCAACAGCCCAACAGCTCCCACGTCGGCAAGAACCTCTCGCAGTCGACTGGCCCTCCCTCGGCCTCCTTCCTCCGCTCCCCCGCGCCCGACTTTGACTCGCAGCTCTCCCCGATCGTCGGCGGCAGCTGGGCGAGCATGGTTAACACGCCTCTCGTCCCCATGTTTGGCTCGAAGGGCGGCGACGACGGCGGAAGCTTTGGCGGTCTCTCTTCGCCCGGCCTCGATGGCGCGACGGCGAAGCTCGGGAGCTGGGCAGGCGGCGCGACTGAACAGGCGGGGATCGTCCTCGACGACGTGCGCAAGTTCCGACGCAGTGCGCGGATCAGCGGGAGCAGCGCGACGGGCTTTGGTGGCGGAGCGTTGGGCGGGATGTACGACGACCAGCCGGCGCCGGCTTCGACGAACGGACAGCAGCCGCGTCGAGCTTCGCCAAGCCACCTCAACTCGATGCAGCAGAACGCGATCAACCTCGGCCTCGCGGGACTCCAGCAGCAGCAGCAGCATCAGCAGCAGCAGCAACAGCGTTCCGGCTCCGCTTCCCCCGGTCTCTCGTCCCAGCAAGCGGCCGTCACAGCGCAGCAGAACTGGCGCAACGGACTCGGTTCGCCAGCGGTCGATAGCGGGGACCAGTACTCGCAGCACGGCATGGGCGGATTCGGGATGGGCATGTCGAGCCCTGGGAACCTCAGCGCCAACGCGCAGCTCGCCAACCTGTTTGCGCTCCAGCAGCAGATGATGCAGCAGCAGCAGATGCAGCAGCTCAACATGGCGGCGGCGGCGGTGAGTCTCGCTCTCTTTCTGGTTGCGCGAGAAGGGGAGCTGATGCGTTTGAGAGCAGGGGATCGCGTTGACGCCGGTTCAGATGATGGGACTGCAGCAGCAGCAGCAGCAAGCGATGCTCAGTCCTGGCGGTCGGGGATTCGGGATGGGCATGAACGGGATGGGCGGGATGGGGATGGGAATGGGGATGGGAATGGGACTAGGAGGTGCGTCTTCGTCGTCTCGCTCTTCCTCCCTCGCAGTCGCTAACGTCTCGCACGCAGGCATGGGTTCCCCCCGTCGCTCTCCTCGCCAGAACGACCGTTCCCCAGGCGGGAAGACGAACCTACCCTCGACCGTCGGTTCCGGCTCCAACCCCGACGAAGCCGTCGACCTCACCCTCCTGGGCGACATCCCCGCCTGGCTTCGCTCGCTCAGGCTGCACAAGTACACGCCCAACTTTGAGGGATCGCACTGGCGCGAGATGGTCCTCCTCGACGATGCTGGACTCGAGGGCAAGGGCGTTTCGGCGCTCGGCGCGCGGAGGAAGTTGCTCAAGTGCGTTCTTCCTCTCCGTTCTTGTGTTTCGGAGGAGTGGGAGCTGATGAGTGCGCGCGCAGGGTCTTTGAGACGGTTCGAGGCAAGATGAACATGGCGCTTCCCGGCGACGGCGTTCCTGGCGCACACGACGGAGGCTCGACGCGCTCCGAATCCCCTCCTCCCGAACGCGATCCCTAGTCGCCTCCTCCTCAAATAGTTCCCTCCTCTCCCCTTTTTCTTTCTGGTCGTCCGTCGTCGTACCTTGGCCCCCCTGCATCCCTTTTCGTCTTTCTACGTCGTGCAGGAACTCACAAACACAATACACACCTTTCTTATCTACGCCCTCCCCTACTTCTTCCCCTGGTTTCACACCGAATTTGGTTTAGCGATGCTGAAACGATCTGCCGGTGTCATTGCGGAGCATGATGTGGAGGTGGGAGAGGGTTGGGAGAAGTGAGCGCGAGCGCGCGAGGGAGTGAGGCGGCGGGCGCGAGCGAGAAGTCGTGGGGAAGAGGAGCCTGGTGATGGTTGATTGAGCGTTGTTCCGAGAAGAGCAGGGAGGGAAGAACGCAGGGAGAATCGAGGAGAGGACTGAAGACCTGCCGAATCAGGCGGCGAGAGAGAGTATCGCGTCCTTCTGCATCCTCTGTATTACACCCCCACTCTACTCCTAAGCAAGTCCCCGACACACGCCGTGATATAATCCGGCTCATGCTCCGTCGGCAACCCCACCAGATCGAGCGTCGTCGAGCTCCCTGTTCTCGAAATCAGCTACTCTCGCGCGCTCAAAGATCGAACTGGGAAGAACCTGTAAGGACCAACAGCGTCGACACGCCCCCGCGCTTGCCGAAAAGGACGTCCGTTTCGAGGCGATCGCCGACCATGACTGTTCTCGCGGGATCGAACTTGAGCCTGAGCGGGGAGTCAGCTGGCTCGGTCGTTGATTCCGGGGAGGGGGCGGGACGTACGCTTCATGGACAATATCGAGAAGAGGTTGGTGGGGCTTGCCGACGATGATGGGTACGAGGTTCTTTCTCGCGGAAAAGAGGACGGAAGCCATTGCGCCTTCGCCTGCGATGTACGAGAAATTAAAGGCGGTTTCGAGGCGTCGAGCTAGTAGAGTGTCTTGGAAAGGACGCACCTGGACAGCTCCCGCCCGGGATGAGTACATTGGCGTCGTCGTTCGTGAGCACCAGCTTGCAATGAGGGTTGGTCGCGAGGTAGTTGTACGCTTTGCTGAGCATCTTGTAGTTGACTGCGCGTAGGGGAGAATCGAAGGGGGAATCAGCACCCAGCGAAGCTCTTCGTGAAGAGAGGAGGACGTACGTCGCATCTGGAAGGAGAACAACACCACGCCGATGCTCTGGTCGGGGATTATGTCTGAAAAGTCCTGATACGGCATGTCCTCGTGATCTTCTGGATCCTGCACACGTACGCAGTGGGAATCAGCTCCCTCCGCAAGAGACTGCCGCGAACGCGACTCACGCTTCCTCCACTCCAATCCAACCCCTCGGCATGCAACTCCTCCTCCAATCCCTGCTGACCCACCACATAGATCCCCTGCATCTCCTCGCCCAACTCTGGCAGCACATGCGTCCTCAAATAGCTCGCACTCGCGCTCCCACACGTAAAGATCTCGTCGAGAGAGACGGCCAGTCCGAGAGCTTTGAACTTGGCGAGGTAGCCTTGTCTCGACTTGGTCGCGTTGTTGGTGATGAACGCAACGCTTTTGCCGAGGAGTCGGAGGTGGGAGAGCGTTTCGGCGACATTGGGCGTCCTGTCCTGGGCTGGTCAGCTCCTTCCCTCGACGCTCCAGCACTCGATCCATAGGGAATGACCCACAGCTCATCTCCCAAAGGCCCTCCATACAGTACACCGTCGCAGTCGAATAGGAACGTATCATACTTGTCGACGAGAGCGACGTAGTGGTGTTCCTCGCTCAGGTAGAGTGGCGCCATGGCCGGAGGGTGCTTAGTAGAAGGCTGAGGAGGGTGCTGAATAGAAGGTTGAGGAGGAGGCTGAGGCGGAGGTGCGAGTGGGGAACCAACGCTTGGAGGCTGGAGGCGAAGGTGAGGACTCAGGAGAGGAGAGGAGAGGTGCGGGCGGGCTGGGGGAACGAGGTGGATGGAAGGCCGGAAGTGCTAACGAGCGTGCTGACTGTGTAGGCTTAGTAGCTGAACTTTGAGCTGCGAGCTGCGAGCTGCGAGGGAGAGAGAGAACAAGGGATTGTGTCCTCGGATGGAGAGAAGGGGGAATCGCGAGCGGCGACGGCGAAGTAGTTTGCTGCTCTTCCCTCGACAACCACCGCGAATCTGCTCTGCTCGAGTGCGTCAGGCGTACGAGAGTACTACTTGGGAGTCGGCGCGTCGGCAGCGGACCACCTGCTCGCACGCTCGATTCAGCCACTCCTCGGGGCCTGCCGACTGCCTCCTTCTCCCCTGCTCCTGCACTCGTCTGCTCGCTCATCTTCCCTTCCAGACTAGCACGCAAAACGTCTTGAGCGCGGGGAGGTCTCGCCTGGAGAGCGAGGACTTGGGACACTGCGGCTTCGCGACGGGTCTGTGGCGTCGGCTTACGACTGCTTGGTCCCGCCTCTCTCAGGGTTCGTCGCCGTACTTGAGTCTTCCAGCAATCATCCCTGCTGCCTACTACAGTTCGCGTTCTTCGCGCCCATCCCGATTCCCCCACCCTGCTCGCCAGCCGGCCTGCGCGACCTAAAGGGCCAATTCCTCCCCGAGTGCTTCCACTGAAGGTCCTTGTGGTCGCAGTTCGAGCACGCACTCTTCATTGTCAGCTTCACTGTCAGTCTACGTGCTGCAGTCTTCGAAATTTCGTCGAGAGAGCGAGGAATCGAAGCCGAAGCCGCATTTCTACTCAGTTTGGTGTCGCTGAAGCTTCTCCTTTTGCTACTCGTCCACCTCGAGTGCTACGAATCTCCCGCTCCTTCCTTCTGCTGCTCTCAACGCCGCATTCCCTCCTTCTTTCGCCCACTCGGGCGGTAAGCAGGACCGCGGGCCGGACTCTCACCCCACGTTCGCGACTTTTCCACCTCCTCCTCCCGTCCCTTGTCCTCTTGCCGCCTCCACACACCTCCCAAACACGCACTCGAGCTCCAGGTGAGCTCCCTTCGATCGCTGCTTCGCCCCGGAGCTCCCTGACGTCTCTCCCGCAGACATGTCCCCCAAGCCACAAATCCTCATCTCTGGGACCATCGTCCACGCAGGAGCGGAAGTCGACGCCCTCCGTGCAACCTACAAGATCCACGTGAGCTCTCCACGACCTTCCCCAGCGCCAGTGCTGACCGCCAGGCGTCCACGCAGCAACTCACCTCCCCCACTCGCGAGGCCTTCTTTGCGTCTCTCAAGAACGAGCTGTCGGGAATCGTCGCCATCTACAGGCATAACGGGAGCGCCGATACGATTGGAGTCTTTGATGCGGAGCTCATTGCCGCTCTCCCTGCTTCGGTCAAGTTCATCTGCCACAATGGAGCTGGATACGACCAGATCGACATCGCTGCTGCCACCGCGCGAGGTGAGTTCTGCTGGAAATAATTAGGAGAGGTGGGAGCTAATGTTTGGACACAGGGATCCAAGTCTCCAACACCCCCGAAGCCGTCGACGACGCCACTGCGACGGTTGCGATGTACCTCATCATCTCCTCTCTCCGCCAATTCTACAAGGCCGAGATGACGGCTCGCGCAGGTGTCTTCAAGACTGGAACGATCCCCGCTCATGATCCCGAGCACAAGGTTCTCGGAATCGTCGGCATGGGAGGAATTGGTCGAGTGCGTTTTCTTTCGCTCCCTCGCTCCGAACTTCGCAGCTAACCTCCTCGCAGGCTCTTGCGAAGCGCGCGCTGGGATTCGACATGAAGGTGCAATACCACAACCGGAACCCCGTCGACGGCGCTCTCCTCGCCTCCTTCGTGCGTCCTCCCTCCTCTTCCTGCGCTCGCACTAACCCTCCCCCAGCCCTCCGACGCAATCACCTACGTCTCCACTCTCGACGAGCTCCTCTCGACCTCGGACGTCGTCTCCCTCAACCTCCCCCTCAACGCCTCTACGCAAGGATTCTTCTCGACAGCTCAATTCGCCTCAATGAAGCGCGGCAGCGTCCTGGTCAACACCGCCCGCGGGGGCGTAGTCGACGAATCCGCTCTCCTCGCAGCTCTTTCCTCCGGCCACGTCCGTCTCCCCCATCCTCCCCAGCACGCGCACTAAACCACTCTCAGCTCTCCTCCGCAGGCCTCGACGTCTTCCCCTCTGAACCGACGATCAACCCCCTCCTCCTCGCGAACGAGCGACTGACGATCCTGCCGCATATGGGGACGGAGACGGTGGAATCGCAGAAGAAGATGGAGGTGCTGGCGCTGGATAATGTGGTGCGGGGGTTGACGACGGGGAGGGTGAGGAATGGGGTTTGGGAGCAGAAGGGGAAGTTGTAGATTCGTCTTGGGATTAAGTGCTTCGTTGAGTAGCGTGGGAAGAGAGCGAGCTGGTGTCATTGGAGAGGTCTCGCGTCGCAGGAGCAGGAGCGGATCTGGGGTTGAGTCCGAACGTGCTGCTCGTCCCTTATCCCTCCAGTCGTTCGCAGGGATCCATCCCCAGTAAAGCAGAGCCCTTCCCGCGCACTCAGCTCCACCCAAAGCCCACGCAGACCCCGCGCTTAACTCAGTACACCCCTCGTCTCGATTACTTTGTCTTAGGCCTACACTCCTCGCCCACAGCCCTAACAATGACCCCATTACCTCCCTTCTCCCCCTCGACCCCACCCTCGTCCATCTCACTAAACGCGACGGCCAATTTGGTCCCATCGGCATTGAAGTCGAGGGCCGAGATCGGGGAGGGGTATTTGGGGAATTGCCGGAGACGCTTTTTGGCGAGGGGGTCCCAGATGGAGACGGTGCAGTCTCCGCCGCCGGTCGCGAACGTTCCGTGCCTGTGGGTGAGGGTCAGCTGGGTGCGGGAGGGAGTACGGAGGAGGGAGGGAGTAGCGAGGTGGGGAGGAGGAAGGAGCGAGGAGCGGGGAGGACGAGTGCAGGGAGGAGGAAGGGACGTACACGGGGTTGAAAGCAAGTCCCTGGACGGGGTACACGGTGTCGACGCCGTCGATGACCTGGCGATGGCACTTGAACGCGTACTTCTTCGCCTGAACCTCGGGTGCCGGATCAAAGAACTCGACCGCCACTCGTCCCTCAATCGACGTCGTCGCATAGCCTGCACACCCCCATCAGCTGCCACTCCAGCCCGAGAAAGGACAGAACGAGCTTACCCTGATCATTCGGCATAGCCCTGACGGCCCTCGTCATAAACTTCAACGAGCTCTCCCTCTTCTGCCACGGCTCCACAACCGCCTCTGGCTCGTTCTTCTCGAGCACTTCCCCGAGGTTCCTGACGTCCCAGATCCACACTGCGCGTCCTCCCATGGCAGCGACGATCTTGGACTTGGAGAGTGCCAGTGAGTAGGCTTTGTCGGGAAGGGGAATGACGAGGGAGGAGGAGGGGGTGGAGGCGGAGGTGAGGCGGAGAGTCTTGTCCCAAGAGGCGGAGATGACGGCGTCTGCGGGCGCGCGGGTTAGCTCTCGCGTGAAGGGAGGGAGGGAGCAGGGACGGACTGAGGTCGGTGGAGAACTCTACGCATTTGACGGGAGCGTCGTGTCGGACTACGAGCGTGGATTCGCCCGAGTTGAAGTCTGCTCTGTGTGTCGTGCGCGCGCGTTAGCTGGGGCAGAGGGAGAGCGGGAGGAGGGAGGACGAACAGCCTGACTTCGTTTGAGACTCCTCCAGCGTAGACGTGCGACTCAGTCGTCCCCCATGCTACATCGAGAATCGCTCCTCGGAACGGAAGCTTCTGTACTGCAGAGGGAGAGTTGAGGTTGTGGAGGTAGGCGTTCTGCGCGGGGCGAAGGTGGGTCAGCTCGTGTCGGGCGCGCCGGCGGCCCAAAGACGACGCCGTCGGTAGGGAAGCTACTCACCTTGTCCCAGCTTCCAGCGAGGAGGAGGTCAGGGTTTGTCCTGTGGAAGGCGAGCGACGAGATCGAGTCGACGTAAGGAGGGAGTTGGAGGTCTGCGAGCGTCAAGAGCGAGGAATCAGCTCTGGCCAGGGGCGCTGGACTAGTCAGGCTGCTAGAGTAGTGAATTCACCTGTCGCCATGTTCAACTCGAACTTGACCGGAAGGAGGGGAACGAACGACACTTGCGCACTCTGCCAAAATCGCGCTTCGTGCTTCCTCCTCCCTCTCGATCCTCCCCTTTCTCCCCAAGTCGACGAAGAGGTCAATCTGCTCGCCCGCCATGGACCCTCGAAGGGGTCCTCACCAGCGCCAGCACCGAATCCACCAGTCGTTGCCTTTAAACGAGTCCGACTGGTCACCTGCTGTCCCCCCACGCCGACACAGTCTTCCCTCGTACACTCCTCCAACCCCAGCGAACCCACTCCCACCACAGCCACAGTTTTCGCTCCCCCTTCCAAACGCGTACTATCCGTGGCCTCAGCACCTCGAATCAGGTCCAACGCCGTACGACTACGCCCGCCCTCTCGCCCCAGTCCGCCCTCTTCCTCCCTCGCACCCCACCGCACAGCACTATCCTCCGCCCTCGAGCTTCACCTACGCTCCTCTCCACTACCCTCCTGTCCTTCTGGCTTCCAGCAGCGCACCCTGGGGCGCCTCGGACGCAGGATGGAGCGCCGAATCGAGCGTCGTCGTTCAGCAGCCTAGCGAACTGGTCTCGTCGCCGGCGGGGGAGAGTGATGGTAGCGGAAGAGAGGAAGACGAGGTGGATGGGAAGAAGAAGAGGAAGAGGAGGCGCAAGGCTACCGAGTTGCCTAGGGACGCAGCGGCGAGGAGGTTCAAGTGCGAGACGTGCGGGAAGCTGTTTGCGAGGTGCGCTTCCTTTCCCTTCTTACTGGCCGAGGCGAGGAGCTAATATGATCTGCGCAGGCCATCGGCGCTGAGTACGCACGAGGTACGCCCGCTCTCCCCTCTCCGCGCGACTCGCAGCTAACCCTCGCTCTCTCCAGCGCTCCCACTCGAAAGAAAAGCCCCACATCTGCCCCGACGACTCCTGCAGCCGCGCCTTTGCTGTACTCTCCAACCTCCGTCGCCACCAACGCATCTACGTGCGTCCTCCTCTCGCCCACCGCCGACCCCCTCGCTGATTCCTTTGCGCGCAGAATCACGGGGATCCGAATGCTTCTGCGAGTGGGAGTGGGAGTCGGAGTGGAGTGGGAGCTGGAGTGGTAGCAAGGACGGAAGTTGGGGGAGGGGAGACTGCGCTGTAGGACTTGCGGATACTCGAGGAGGACGGGCTGGGACGCGAGGGATGTTCGGGGGTTGGGCGACGAGGATAGTGAGTTAATACCTTCGATAGGATACGGGCAACGACCGCCATAGCTTTGCTTTCTATTCGACAAGAAGACGGGGATCGATGCGCGTGTCGGTCGAAGATGAGTTTGGCTCGCAAGGGACGCGGGGAAGGCGAGGTACTGCTCGCGTGTTTGGTTCTCTCGGTCTGGATGCGCAAAAGGTGAGTTCGTTTGTGGGATCAAGTTCGCCTAACGTGAATCTGGGAGAAAGAACCTTGGGGCTGCTTCCCGAAGGACGCGCATCGCAAGGCGGTCTTCCTCCTCGTGTTCGATTGACTTTGTCCCTGCAATACGTCTCGACCCTGATGAGACTCGGTGAGAGGCTGGTAGCGCCTGGTGAGATAAAGACACGACGCGGCGCTTCAATCGCGGCTTCGCGACCTCGCTCCCGAGCGACTCGCTTCCGCGCTCACTCATTCCACCCCTCTGCGCCGACCATCTCCAACACCGGCTCACTCCACCGCCCGTCCATTCTCTGCAAATGCACTCCATCCCTGCAGTCTTTGGCACTCGCTCCCTCAGCTCGCGCCGTCCCTCGCTACATCGAACCCGGACGCGAGACCGCGAGGAAGCAAGCAGCCACGCCACAGCAAGCGACGAGTCCCACACCGCTCCCCCTCTCGCACCGATTCCAAGCTCTCCATGAACGACGAATGCATTGATACCAGCTCCCAGCCCTCCAAGGACCCTCCTCAATCAATTAAGTACTCTGCACGCTCGACATCAGTCCTCGTTCGTGAATGGGTTGCGAAAGAGAGAGCGAACGCACTCTTCTTGAAGTAGCTCCGGAGGTGAAGGATTTGCCAGATGCCGAGGAGGATGAGGGTCGAGAAGGTGAGGAAGAAGAAGTTGCGGACGCGGTCGTTGGTTGATTCTGCGCAAGGAGAGGCGGGGGAGGTTAGTGTGGTTCGGGGCGGATTGAACGAGTTCCGACGTCTGCTTCCGAGGGAACAAAGCCTTCAGGCAGGAGAAGACGAGACGATCCGCAGAAGGAGGTCCTCCGCGAGGCGAAGTCTTGTCAAGTCCGCTCCACGCTCCTCTCCTCCTTTCGAGCGACCCAGCCACGAACCAGAATGAAAAGGATGGAAAGTGGCGGGGGGCATTCTCGAATACTAATGTGTAGCGTGATTGCAGGTGCTTCTGCCCCATAATCCTAAGCTCGCGGCCGACCTCCTCGACGTGAGAGCTTCCCGTCTTCCTGCCCATGAGCAAGAGCCCTGCCCATGAGCAAGAGCCCTGCTCATGAGCAAGTGCGTGCAACCCCAGTTTCGAGAGGGGGTGCGCGATATGGAAGAGAAGGCAGTCGCCCGGGCTACTGCTCGGGCAACCCACCTCCTCCGTCGGCGTCGAACCCTCCTCGTCTACTCTCCTTCAAGGATCATCAAATCTCAGGATCCATGCTGTGGCACCTCAAGCCTTGAGCACGCGAGTGCGGGGGCTACTTTGGGCACCACAGCGACGAGAGGAGCTGAGCAGGGACGAGCTGGCAGCGAGGAGGGCAAGAGACGACAAGCGCCTCCTGTACCTTCCCCGTACCAAGCGAACGTCAGGAACTCAGCACCCACTCCCATCCGCACCTCCGTCCTCGCTCTACCCGACCGACATTCGAACCCTCCCCGCTCTCACTCGACGCAACCCGCCGACTCACCATTCGTATCCCTCATCCTCGCCTCCCTCCTCTTCAAGTAATTAAGCTCGTCCACAATCTCCTTGACGACTCCCTCGAGCTTGCGCATCTCGACCTCGAGTCCCGAGAGGCTCTCCTGCTTGGCGATGGCGTTGTAGTCGACGGCGTCGGCTCCAATATCGACGTCCAGGTCGATCGAGCGGACGTGAAGGTGGGATTGGGATTCGGGGATTGCTGGGTGGGACGAGGAGGGCGTTAGCTAGCTGTTGCCCGGGAGAGGGAGGATCGTGCGGCTCGAGGAGGAGAGGGTCGCGCGCGCTCGCCGTTCCACGCCGCGTCCAAGCCAGGGCGAGAGAGAGGAGCTCACAAGGATCCAATACGTTCCTAAAGCATACGCCGAGGTCGGCGTCCGCATGAGTCGTGATGGCCATCCTCGTCTCCCCCTTGATCCCCTTCTTGCTCTGATACACGTTCCGGCTCCCACTCCCGTCCACGACCTCCATGTCCAACCGCTGAAGGGTGCCAACGATGGGCGCGCTGACCGAGATGACGACGAGCGTGTCGGAGAGGGCGTAGTTCCATAGGCACTTTTGGGGAGCGTTGTGCGAGGCGGGCAGCTCGAACTTGACGGCTAGCGCGGCTAAAGGGAGGGACAGGAGGAGAAGAGGTAGGGGCAGCAGCATGGCTGAGTGGGGGGCGTCGTCGTCGTCGTCGTCGTCGTCGTCGAGTGGAGGAGGGCAAGATGGAGGAAGACGTGTTCGCGTCTGTTGCTTCTTGACCTTCTACTCTCTCAGCCAAACTCTCGTTTACTCTCAGGAACTACCACCCGACTCGCCCACTCTATCCCCAGCTTGAACAGCGCCAGATGGCCGACGTTTCCGATCCCGCCATCACGGCAGCGTACGAGGAGGTCCGCAGCGGTGCGCCCAGCTCAGCAGCAGCTCCAGCTTTGAACCCAGCTGATGGCTTACGCGCAGACAAGACGGAGACCAACTGGCTGCTGTTGGATTACGCAGGGGAGAAGAGTGACAAGCTCCAGCTCACTGGGTCAGGATCAGGAGTGCGTCGTGCGTCTCTTGGTGGGGAGGGGTGGGGCTACCGAGCTAACACGGCGACCCACAGGGACTAGAGGAGCTCAAGTCGCACCTCGCAGACGATCGTGCCTCGTTCGGATACGCCCGTATCGTCAGTCCCTCCCACTCGCCTCTCGAGGTCCCCAGCTAACCCCACTCGCCAGTCCTACGCCAACGACAAGGAATCCCAGCGAGCCAAGTTCATCTTGATCCAGTACATCGGTCCCAGCGTGCGCGTCATGCGCAAGGCAAAAACGAGCGTGCACGGAGCGGACGTCAAGACTGTCCTCCGCGCGTTCAGTATCGAGGTGCCGGCGAACAGTTTGGAGGATCTAGATGAGGTGAGTGCGCGTGCGGGTGTGGTGTTGAGAGGATTTGGGATCACGCTGCAGCGGGAACAACGTGTGGACGCTTGCTGACTGCTCTCTCGCACAGGAACCCATCGTTGTTCGCCTCCGGAAGGCCGGCGGCGCGAGCTACGACAAGGCCTAGACGCAGTCATCTGCTACAGCAACAAGCCATCATTATCGACGTAGATTCGGCGTTTGCGCACGAGGCTAGCAGGACTCGACCGAGAAGCCTTGCGCACACGCCTCGCCGACTCCCTTTATCCTGCTCCCGGCCGCTCACTTCCCTTTCTCCTCTGCTCCCTTTCTCCCGCACGCTCCCTTCCCATCCTGCTCTTATCCCGCTCCTCTCTCTTCTTCCTCTCCCTTCCCTCACCCTCGCCAACCCCACCGCGACCGCACTCCACCGCCCTCTCGCACCAACAACGCCGCACGATGCGTCCCTCTCGCGCCCCTCTCCACCTCCTCTCCCCGACTCCTCGACCCCAGTTCAGCAACCCGTTCCGCCGGGTTCCACGCAAAGCCCTCGCTGGAGCGTCGCTCCTGCGGGATTTGGAGAAAATTAGGGAGGTGGAGGATGCTGCTGCTGGTGCTGCTCGGGAGGTGTCAAAGGTGGTAGGAAGAGAGTTAGTCAAGGTGAAGGCGATGGAGAAGTCGCGTAAGGGGGTGATGAGGATGAACAAGGCGCGAGGAAGGGTCGCGACCAAGGAGGATGCGTCCTCGAGGACGCCAGCTCGTCCCCTCGCCCTCGCTCCCAAGGAACCAACGATCCCCGCCTCCTTGACCCTGGATCTCACCAACTGTCCCATCATCCTCCGCGCCGCCCGCCTCGTTCCAGCCACTCCCACCCCGCAACCTCCAAGCACCATTCCCACCCCTCACCTCGTCGAACAATCCCTTGTCAAGCGTCTCTCCACCCTCTCCTTCCTCCTCAAAACGACCGACACAACCCTCTCCCTGACCCCCTTCCTCCCAACGCACTACCTCTTCGCGCGCACCCTCCTCTCCAAAGCCACCGCGCTCCTCGAACCGATCCCCCTCCCCTCAACCTTGCTCACCACCCCGTCTCCTCCCACCACCCCATCTCCTCCCTCACCCACAATCCCCGATTTGCGGTACTTCAACACCCGCGCCCTCTCAACCACCTACTCCGTCCCTGCCCCCTCCTCGCACGCCCTTCTACAGCACCGCTGGATGCTAGCGCGGAACACGTACGAGGTCGGACTGCGGAAAGCTGCGAAAGCGGTTAGGGTTCGGGAGGAGGAGATTGAGAGGAGGAGGGGGAGGGGCGGGGAGTGGTGGGTCGGGTTGGTGGAGAAGATGGCGGAGGCGGAAGGGGGGAGGGTGGGAAGGAACGCAGAGAATGAGGGGAAGGAGATGGGGAGAGAGAAGGGGAGGAGGGTGGGGAACAAGGCGGAGGTTCGTGTGGTGTTGGGGGCGAGAGCGTGAGTTGCGCCGCAGGGCCGAGGAGCGAGGTTGGCTGATTCGCTTCGACGCAGTTGAGATCGCTGGATTTGGAACGACGGACACTTTGTACGAGTAGCACAGTGGACAATAAATTGCTTTCGAGGTACGAAACGAGGATGAAGTGGTGGCATCGCCACTCCGAGTTGAGGTCGAGTTCCGATTCTCCTCTCCGTCTCCTCGCATTGAAAGTGGATTCACAGGTAACTACGGCACTGATCTACGACTACACAAACAATTCCTACTTGCAGCCTTGCGAAAGGACTACCAGCATCACCAACTCCCGAACCCACATCTCTTCCAACCTCGCCATCCGGGCGTCCAGGCGGCGCGCGTGCTCGTCAGCTTTGTCGAAAGCGGCTCGCACAGCATTCAAGCGCTCGGCTTTCGCCCGCGCGACGATAATAGCGCGAGCAACTCCTTCGTTCGCCTCAACCACTCGTTGTACTGCCTCACTCGCCACCTCGCGCATTTCCTGACCCTCCCGTGTGAACTCCTCATAACGTTGAATAACTCCTTCGACGTACGCGCGCCACTCAGCATCCTCCTCTTTTTTCTTCTTCTTCTTCCCTCCCAGCCCCGCGCGCGAGTAGCTCCTCGACTGCCTCCACGATCTCCTTGTTGCTCGCACGCCACTGCTCCCTCTTCGCCTGCAGTGACGCAAGCGCATCGAATGCCGCATCTCTCACGTCGGTCACCGCGACCAGATCTGCTCGTATCGAAGGGTCGGTCAGGCGGGGCCAGAGTTGGGAAGCAACGTCGCAGGTGCGGAGGCAGCGCTGGTAGACGTTCGCGATGATGGCCCAAAGCGACATAAACCGGTTGAGGTGGGCGAGCTGGATGCGTGAATGATGGAGTGATTCGGGAGTTCTGAGAGTAACGTGCGTTAGAGACAGGTCTCTCGTAAAGAGGCCTTCGCAACTCGCCCAGCGAGGTTAAGACCTGCACATGCGCTTGCGAGCCGCTCTTCGGGCTTCGCTGGCCTGTGTTTGACGAGTGGACTGTGGTAGGGATTGGCAGGATTTGAGTGAGCTGAGAGGGAGGGGGGGAGGGCAGCGTGGACGCACGTTGTTTTGGTCATCTTGGACAAAGGAACGCAAAGAGGGGTCGATGATGAGGAGCTGGATCTGCGGTAAACTGCATCAGCCCGTGTTCCCCAGTTCTCCCTTCCTTCGCCCCAGATTGCGCAGGCCAATGGGCCTCCGTCCCCCCCCTGCAAGCCACCGACCGACCTGCCACCCTGCGACTTTGCGTTCCCTCGACCCAGTCCTTCGCCACACTACACAGCCCGACCCGTTCGCACCTACTTCCACCTCGGAATCTGGACTCACCACAAGTCTCCTCGACAGCGATGGAAGAAAGAAAGAATAGCACAGGGTAGGAGAGGTCAGCAGATTGTCGCAAGATGAGATCTGCGACACGTGTCGTGGCTATCGCACCAAATCTACTTCGGGAAAGTCCTCAATCGCCCCTCGCAGATCCACCTCGAAAGCGAGCCGATACACAAGCAGGAGCAGGAGCAGGGATACCAAAGCCCGAGTAGTGGATTGCTATGCGGAAAACCCCTTCAAAGCCCGCGCTCAATGAACGACTCGAGCGTCCCCTCAACCGAAACCGGGTACTCCTTGAGCACGACCTCGCCATCGACGACGACGGTGTTGGGCTGGACAAAGATCTTGCGCGGAAGCTTCTTGGCGAGGACGAGCGGGCGGAGGTTGTCGACCCAGTGCGCCGAGGGCTTGGTGAGGTCCTTGTAGAACGCTGCTCGACGACGACGAAATCAGCGCCGGTACCGACCGAGGGGAGAGAGGGACGAACCGGTGGCTCCAGCGGCGTCGCCGGTGCTCTTGCGAACTTGGATCTCGAGCAGGAGCTTGCCCATGACCTCCTTGCCCTTCTCGAGAACGAGCTTCTTGTCGACGAGGGCATACGCATCGATGAGCTCGCCCGTTGGGGAGTGAACCTCCTCGATCGTGACAAGGCCGTGCTCCATGAGCCACTTGGTGATGCCGAAGCGAGCTCTGCGGGGATAGGTCAGCAGGGTGCTGAAGCAGACGGGGAGAAACTGACTCCATATGCGCCTGGCCGTGCCTCTGCGTCGCAGGGTCGTACCACTCCAGCGATCGCTGAGGGGTTATTGGTCAGTGTCGAGCAGGGAAAGAGCTGAGAAAAAGGACGAACGATTCCAGCACGAGCCATCGAAAGGAACGTGTAGTAGACGAGCTTGTTGCAGTCCTCCTCGGTCTCGAACTTGAAGATGGAGAGGATGTCGTGGTTGCTGGAGACTGTGAACGAGAGGTTAGCGAGGTTCGCCTGGCTTGAGCGGCGCGGGGACTTGCGGTACAGCGCGACAGCCTCGGCGCGGCACTCCTCCATCGACGAAGAGACGGGACCGATCTTGGAGCCGTACGTCTCGCCTGCGAAGGTCGCAGAAAATAAGCATGACGAACGAGGACAATTGCGAAGGAAGAACGCACCAGCCTTGTACCACGACGCAATCGGCTCGCCGGTGAGAGGGTTCTTAAGCTTCGGATCAAAGTTGAGCGTCCCGTCCGCCGACTCCTGAAAGATCTTGCCCGTTCCGTGGCCAAGAAGTTCGTGGTTCGCAACTTGGACCTGTCAGCGGAGGCGTCAGCGAGGTGTCTCCAGCGAGCGAAGAAGGCGACGCACCTCGAAAGCGCGGTCGGCCCAGGCTTCGTACTCGGCGGCTTCGGCAGGTGCGATGAAGGTCATGACCTCGTTCGCAGCTTTGGCGGAGAGGATGTTGGAGAGGGAGACGTTCTGGTCGAGGAACAGTCAGTGAGCGAAGGGAGGGAAGGGAGAGATCCCCGAACCTTGAACCCCTCGTTCTCACGAACGCTGTGTTCCAGACATCAGCAAACACGCAAGACAGACGGCGAAGACGTTGAACGCACTCGGAAAAGTTGGGGATATTGATCCCCGCAGGAATCCCTTTCCAGAATGCAGGGTTAGCGAGGACGCAATGCGAGCAAAGACGAAGAACGAACCTCCGGTAGCGAACGCGATGATTTCGAGAGCGGTAAAGTCGGGACGCTGGAACGTTCCCACTGCGTTCCCAAGATCAGGACCAGTCCCCAAACCCATCCGATCGAACGCACCTTCAAAGTCAGGTCCCCAGGGCAAGTCCTTGATGAGCTCGGGCGCGGCGTCGACAAGCGCGTTGAACTTCTTGCTCTGCTCCTTGTTGACGACAGCGACGAATCCCTCCCATTCAGCCCTTGCTCCAAAGGGATCCACGTAGCTCTCGATAAACCTGCGTCCTCATCAGCTCTCACTCGGCCTCACCTCCTTTCGCGACTCACCCGATGTAGCTCTCCACCACCGGACCAACGTCTTTGACCCACTTGCCACTCCCCTTCTTGTGAAGATCGATATCCCCATGCTCGAAGCTCTCCTCGTAATCCACGAGCATCCCACGGCGGTTCGCATCTCCAGCGTACTTGGCCGCCTCGCGAAGGGAGGCGTTAACGAGAGCGAGCGAGGCCGCGTGGTCCCCTCCTACGAGGTGAACCGTGAAGCCGAGTGCGGATTCGATAGAGGCGGGGAAGGAGGCGGGGAGGGAGGAGGCGGAGGCGATGTGGAGGGTGAGAGCGGTGGCGGATTGCTTGGAGAGACTGCGAAGGGTGAGTGGGAGAGACGGGAGCGGAGTGGGAGACGAACCGAGTGTTGAGAGTCGAGATGCCGGCCTTGTCACAGAGGGACTGCACTTCGTCGACTTCTGCATCCGTGGGAGCGGGGTTCGAGGGGTAGTACGCGGAGAGATGACCGCTCGAGGGCTTTCCGATCGTGAGAAGGCCTTCCGGGGTGAGAGCGTAGATGTCTTCCTGGACCTGGAATGAAGCTGGAATCAGAACGGCGTCGTGGCGGGGAGAGAGAACGAGCGCACGGCGGCCCAGAGAGGGAGAGCGACGGCGCTACGCTCCGAGGAGGCGACGACAGCTTCAAAGGCGGCGGCAGAGACGCGCGGGATGAACTTGGTTCCTCCAAACGACTTGACTGTTACGAGGACTAGTTCAGCTCTGCCCACAGCAGCCGGCAGGAGCACTCACAGTTGCCCAAGTTGGAGAGCACCTGGCACCGTCGCATCAGCTCTCGATCCTCCCACCTCTCCTCCACGAGCTCACCTGCGCAGTGTAGCTCATCACAGCCGTCCAGTCCTCCTCGGAGAGCTTGCTCCTTGCCTTGTGCGCCGAGAGGTCGGCGAGACTGGTCGGAGAGGTGGAGGAGCTGAACGTCGCGATGAGGAGATCAAAGATGCCTTCGGCGTGGGGAGTCGTCTGTGCCATGACGATACGGGCGCCGTTCCAGCATGCCTGGGAGAGATGGTGAGAGTAGAGCTCTGCGGAAGGGAGGGAGGGATCAGCTTGCAGCTCGTCGAGAGCTCCTCGGTTGGCAGGAGCAGCTGCTGTCAGCCACCGCGCGACTGCACTAGCTCGAGTTCCTCGTCTGTTCGGAGAGAGAAGAGCAGCGTGGCGTCCCTCGCTGGTCCAAGCCCTCCCACACCGATCCACACCTCCAGCCGCGTCAGCCGCTCTCCCCAGCTCCTCCCAGCTCCTCCCAGTCCAGCGAACGGAACAGCAACTCACTCTCCTCCTTCGTGAGCGCCTTGAAAGCCTCTGCGATCCCCAGGGAGCACACGGGCGGCGCCTGGTCAGCGAGGAAGCGTTCGGCGTTCATGGCGGCTGAATGAGCGAAAGGGCGAGTACTGGTGGTGGTGCGCGTAGGGAGCTGAGCTAGAGGGCGTTTGAGTGAGGTATGAACGAGTCTGAGTCGACTTGCTGCTTTCATCAAAGAAAGCACGAGGGAGAGGAGCTTCGCACGCGCGGACGACGACTTGGACCATGCGTTCTCGAGGGCGGCGGGCTCTCGCAGGAACAGCAGCTGTACGACCCAGGTGTTCCATCTAACGAACGTGGTATTAAGATTGCAAACGTGCGAGAAGTATTCTAAGAAGCGACAACAAGCTCGAGGGAGAGAGGGTAGGGCCCCGCTCTACTTTCGCTCCAGATCCTGTTGAGAAACGAGCTCGTGGTAGATTCTGCAGCCACGCCAAAGGTCAGCACGAAATCACCCGGGAAGAGACCGAGGAAGAGGAACGAACCCTTTCCGTGCGAGAAGCTCAAAGTGCTTGCCCTGCTCGGCCACCTTTCCATCTCGAAGGACGTACTGCAAGACGCAAACGATCAGCTACGCCCCGAGCGGAAGGCTAGAGTCACAACTCACGATAATATCGGCGCCTTGGATCGTCGACAGACGATGAGCGACGGCAATCGTCGAACGTCCCTTCGCAGCCTGGTCGAGCGCCTTCTGAACGACCTTTTCTGACTCTGAATCGAGAGCCGAAGTAGCCTCGTCGAGAAGGAGGACTGAGAAGGCAAGTTAGCTAGAGATTCGCTCCGGGAGAACGGAAAACGCACTCTTGGGGTTGCGAATGAGAGCGCGCGCGATGGCGATGCGCTGCTTCTGTCCCCCACTGAGCTGAGCTCCCTTGCCTCCGACCTCGGTGTCGTAGCCGTCAGGAAGGGAGAGAACAAAGTCGTGAATACTGCAGAGAGGGATCGTCAGACACTGCTCGAAATCATCGCGCAAACGATGAACTCACTTGGCGTCCTTGCAAGCCTGCTCGATGTCGGTCTGAGTGATCGTGTCCGAGTGAAGAGCACCGAGAAGGATGTTGAATCGAACGCTTCCAGCGTACAAGGTCTGCAGGCGAGCAAGTCAGCTCGGAATTCCTCGAACGAGATCGGAAGGAGGACGCACAGGCTCCTGCGAGACGAGCGAGACGCTCTGACGGTACGACTGGATGTTGAGCTCCGAGATGTCCTTGCCGTCGACAGAGACCGTTCCAGTGAGAGGATCGCTGCGAAACAAGTCGGTGAGGAGCCGCTCGAAGGAAGCGACGCGAGCCAACGTACTAGAATCGTTCAACGAGCTGAATGAGAGTCGACTTTCCGCATCCACTAGGACCAACGATCGCGACAAACTGTCCAGGCTTAACCTCGAGGCTGCAGCGAATGATCGTCAGCAAGGCGGTCTCGGAAGCGAAGAGAGAACCAGCGACGCACTTGAGTCCTCGAAGCACGCGAACGTGAGGGCGAGTAGGGTAGCGGAAGTGGACGTCGTTGAACTTGATGTGGCCTTCGCAGTGCTCGAACTTGTCGCCGTTGGTGTTCTGAGCGTCGATCTCGGGCTTGGAGTCGAGGAGATGGACAACGTCGGCGGCGGCGCCTCGGGCCTTGCTCATGTCGGGAACGTAGTTGAAGACTGGGAGAGGGAAGTTGCGTTAGAACTGGATGATGGGAGCGAAGGGCGAGTTCGACGTACCATTTCCGGCTTGGATAGAACCAAAGACGATGCTGGGAGCGAAGGAGGCGTTAGAACTTGCGCTGGAGGGAACGGTCGAATGCACGCACGAGATCATGGTGATGAAGAACGTCTCAGTTGTGAGCTCGCCGTCGACGAGGAGTCGGGCTCCGTACCTGTTCGCAGGAAGAAGGGGTTAGCTCGGGTGCCCAACGTAGCAGAGAGAGAGAGGACGAACCAGAAGATCAAAGCAATGACCCAGAAGGTGAGAGCTTGCGAGAGCGAGTACCAGGCGTTGGCGACGATAGCCGTGTGGTTGGACTCGCGTTGCGGCGCGTCGAGATAGGTGGCGTATATTTTTGAGCAGTCTTCCTCCCTCGTAAGCGACGCCACAGTGCGGATCGCACCAGCTGCCTCGCAAGCCATCTGTGCGGACTGCTCGTGGGCCTTCTTGTTCTTGACGTCCTTGAGGACGACGACCTTAAGACGAACAACCCCGGCCTGCAGCGAGCGAACGAGTCAGCTGCGGTGTCCGCGAATGAGAAGATGACGAGAACGCACGGCGATGGTGAAGGGGAAGCAGGCGATTCCCACGAGAGCGAGCTTCCAACCGTACGCGAGACCAATGATGGATCCAACGAGAAGGGTGACTTTGCAAGGGTTTGATCAGCGAGGTTGCTCCCGAACGCGAGAACTGAACTCACAGATAGACTGGATGATGACGCCAGACGTGATGCCGAGGAGGCCATTCACCTTTTGCGCCCAATCGGAGACGGACGAGGTGAGGTGACCAGTCGAGTTCTCGTCCTTGTCGAAGAAGGCGATCTGCGCGAAAAAAACGGGCGTCAGCACTGCACCATCGCAAGCGGGAGAAAATGAGCGTACATCCTGGCGGAGGATCGAACTGAACGTCTCGACTCGTAGGATCCGGCTGAGATGCTCAGAGGAGGCTCCGAACGCGTAGTTCTGGATGGCGACGGCGACGGAGGCGAGGAGGGCGATGATGAAGCAGTAAAGTGCGTAGCGGTCTCCTCCACTCCTAAGCACCGACTCGACCGGTTCTGAGAAGACCCCGATCACCCCACCGAAGATAATTCCTGTGCAGACGTCGTTTAGAATCGTTCCGTCTCGACCAAACACCAGGACAACGCACCGAAGACGGGGTAGACGCAGCCGCTGAAGATGCTCGCGAGCACACCCCAGAAGTAGAGCCACTTGCGATCCCGATTGAGCTTGAGCATCCGCATGACGAGGTAGAAGAACGAGTGCTGCTGATGAGCGCCAGCTCCCGATTCGAGGTCCTTGCGATTCTTCTCCGACAGCGCCTGACTAGCGGCCGAGCGACCAGTCCCAGTCCGCTTGAGCGTCTCGAACATGGGCTTCTCGTTGCGAGCGAGTTCGTCGGCCTGCTCGCGCGTGAGACCGCCAGGAGCCTTCTCGTCGGTGATGGAGGCGTCGTCGGCCTCGTCGTCGGCAGCGGTTTGCTCGCGGAACCTCTGGGCAGAGACGAGGCGAGTGTAGGCTCCTTCGGTGCGCTTGAGGAGTTCGGTGTGGGCGGAAGTCGTGGCGGAAGACATGGCGCTCTCGAGGATGCGGCCTGCCGACATGACAATGATCTGCGAGTGGGGTCAATACCTGGGGAAGGGCGGAAGAGAGAGACTGCGCACCTGGTCGGCGTCCTTGATGGTCGAAAGGCGGTGAGCGATCGTGATGGTCGTGCGACCAGCCGAGGCGCGATCGAGGGCGTCCTGGACGATAGCCTCGCTGGCAGTGTCGAGCGCGGAAGTAGCCTCGTCGAGGAGGAGGATGCGAGGATCTCCAACAATGGCGCGAGCGATGGCGATCTGCGAGGAATGGCGAGTCAGCTCCAATCGCAGCGCCAACAAGAAGTAGGACTCACTCGCTGCTTCTGGCCTCCAGAAAGGAGCATACCGCGCTCTCCGATCATGGTGTCGTAGCCTTCGGGGAGGGCACGAATGAACCCGTCCGCGTTCGCCTGAGTAGCGGCCGCCACGATCCTCGCGCGCCTCTCCTCCTCGCTCTCGCTCTCAAACTTGGTGCCGATGAGTCCATGAGCGATGTTGCCGGCGACGGTGGTAGCGAAGAGCGTAGGTTCCTGGGTAGGCAAGACTCGTTAGCGAGACCGAAGCTGACGAGGAAGGAGGAACGGACCTGGGAGACGAGGCCGATCTGGGTGCGCAGCCACTTGACGTTGAGGTCACGAACTTCCACGCCGTCGAGCTTGATGCTGCCGCCGACGGGATCGTAGAACCGCTCGATTAGGCCAACAATCGTCGACTTGCCGGATCCCGACGCGCCGACCAACTGCGAATCTCGGGGTCAGCTTAGGATTTTTACGTCCTCACAAGCAAGCGAGAGGAAGCTCTACGCATCCTCGCGAGCGAGAGAGGGAAGAGGAAGCTCTACGCACAGCAGTCATCTTGCCCCTCGGGAACACGGCCGAAAAGTCGTAGAGAACCTGAACCGACGGACGGGAGGGGTAGATGAAGTCGACGTTGTTCACCTCGATGTGTCCCTCGACGCCATCAGGCTTGAGGCCGCCGGGGGAGGCAGAATCGATGACGGGAACGCGGTCGATGGTACCGAAGATCGAGTTGGCGGCGCCGAGAGCAAAGGAGAGGGACTGGAGGTTCGGAGCGATCTGCGCCAGTGAGAACGCTCCAATCAAGATTGCGAAAAAGACTGCGAGGGAGACAGGTCAGACTTTGCTGAGGAGGAGGCAGGAAGCGAACGGACCATTGACAATCTGTCCGGGAGTAGCGAGCTCCTGGATGATGAGGGTCGTTCCGTAGTAGAAGGCAAGGGCGTACGCCGAGTCTGCAGCACATTAGCGAGGAGAGGACTGGAGAGAGGGAAGGACTGACAGATGATGAAGAAAAATACACCCATTCCGATGCCGTTTACCCAGGAGGACTTCATCCCGAGCTTGAGAGTCTTCTCGTTGTTGACGTCGTACATCGCGGTGAGCTTCTTCTGGGTGCCGAACGCGTGCGTGTTGCGGACTGACGATATGACCTCCTCCGCGAGCGTTCCTCCCTCAGCAGTCTGCTCGAGCATCTCGCGGCGGTACTCGCTCATGAACTTGTTCATACCCCAGCCCGCACCAGCGATACAGGGGACTGCGGGAGGGGTTAGCGAGGATGCGGCGGAGCGAGGAGGGGAGACGCACTGATGGTGGAGACGACGAGAGCGAGGCGCCAGTTACGAACGATCGCGACAATAAATCCGGTGACAAAGATGGAGAGGAACGAGACGGTGATGGGGATCTTGTCCGAGATGCCTTCCTGGATCAAGTGCGTGTCGGTCTGGATGCGAGTCGTGACTTCTCCCGCGCCCATCTTGTCGAAGAAGGCGACGTTCTGGCGCAGAATGGCTTGCCTGAGAGATCGAAACGTCAGCTGCGAAGCGACAATCACTGACGACTGAACGCACAGGTAGCGTTCACGAATGCGGCGCGTCGTGGCTTCTCCGGTGTAGATCCAGGTCTGCAGTTCGATAGTGATCAGCGTCGCCCGCTCGCAATCCAAGAGCGACGTACGGCCATGTAAATGAACGTAGAAACAAACATGGCGATGCCGATGTAGACGAGGTAGAGCGCATCCTGGTTGACGATCGAGAAGAGGTTGGCTTTGGCGGCCTCGAGGAGCGCGGGACCATCTGGCGTCTCGTTGACCGTCAGAAGAGCAGTGCCGTAGACGGTGAAAGCGGTGGTGAGACTGATGGGAGGACCGCGGCGTCAGCTCTTTTCGAGACGAAAGCGGGGCGGGAGAACGCACGATCCAAAGACGACCGTCATCATGGGCTGGGCGACTCCAGAGATGATGGCACCGAGAATTCCGAGATAGTTGAGGAAGACCTCGAAGTTGGTGCTGAAGCGGAAGAGCTCCCTGAACTTGGCGGGAGGACGCTTGATGATGTGGCTGCTCGGCAGGGATCAGCTTCGTCCTTCCAACCGAAAGAGCGATGAGAACGCACACTTGCTCTGCGACAATCTTGCGTTGCTGCTCGTTCAGGTGCGCCAGTTCAGGATCGTCGAGCACCGTCTCGTCGGGCGGCGAACCTCCAGCTCCTCCAGCAGCCGTCTTGCCGCTCTTCTCGGCGGGGAAGCTGCTCTTCTCGTTCACAAACGAGGCGGCCTTGGTCGAAGTCGAGTTGGACGTGCCGAGAGGAGTTGCAGGAGGGTTGGCGACGAGTGCGGGGAGGAAGGTCGACTGAGTGGGGGTGCCGAGGTCGGGGATAGACGTGGCGGCGGTGGTGCTGGGGAGGAAAGTGGAAGGCTTGGGCGTGACGTCCTGTTCGTGATGCTGGTCCTCCGTAACAGCTGGGAGGGCGCCCTCATCTCCCGATCCCGCCGCCAAGCTGGCAAGGTCCCCTTGAGAGGCAGCGTCCGCGAAGCTGTCCTCGCGCTGGATCGTAGCCTGGCTCCCGTACGCGCTTCCAGTGGCGTCGGCGTAGACAGAGTTGCCGCCTGTTGCGCTGGTGGCGCTCGTGTAGTCGCTTCGAATGGAGAGGGGGACAGAATCGCGCCGGTTCGTTCGTTCAGCTGCGAGGGCTTCCTCCGTGTCTTCGGGGTCGGGAGAGTTGGGGAAGGGAGTGCTGGATAGCGCTGCAAGGGCAGCGTCTTGGCCTGATGGAAGGCTCGCCATCGTTGCGGTGTGGGAGGGAGAAGGGAGAAAAGGACAACGCGCGGCCAAGTTGGCGCGCGCTTCATCCTCGCTACCTACGCCGGCAGCCCTCTTGTTCCGTCCAGCCTCGTCAGCCGCGTGACTAAAGCTGGGTGGCAGTCTACAGACTCAATAGTGAACCGTACGCTCGCTGTAGATGCTCTCCCTCTCCTTCTGCCGTCTGCCAGGCGACCCAGGCCGCACTTGCTGGAAGGGACGTGCTGGTCGTTTCTCCCCGCTCCCTTGCTTTCTCCCTCTTCCAGGGTGCCAGTGGGCGTCTCTTGCATTCATATTGTCGCTGAGGAAGCAGCGAAGCGGGAAGGAGGAAGAACGAAACGACGCCAAAAAAAAAAAACGCAAAAACGTCCTCGGATCAACGACCCGAGCAGATCTCGGAACCGCCTCCCCTTCCCCCTCGCTACTTGTTCCCGGGAGTCTTGAGGCGTGAAAAGGAGCCCTACTGCTGGAGCAAAGGGTTCGAAAGCAGCACGACAACGATTCAACAATCAACAACGTGTATCCTTGTTTCAAGCAATGAAGGTCTTCGTGCATGCCCCTTTGAGAAGATCTGTAGGTAAGAGAGAGCGCTTCAGTCATCGCACGACAGGTCGAGCAGCGAAAGAGCGCACCGAAATCACTGGGGAGGAGTCTGGAAAGCGGCGTTGCTAAGAGCAGCAGCAGCGCGTTGACGAAGAGCCTGCGAGCGGAAGTGGATCAGCGAACACCCAGCTGCAAAGAAGACGAAACGCACCTCTTCCGAGTGAGCGTCAGTCCCTGCGAAAGCCGAAAGGTCAGCGAACGCGTTTCGAGCGAAGGAGAGGCGACGCACAAGGCTCGGCGGCGGTCGTGATCGTCGCAGGCTTCTCGTGCGCGCCGACGTGAGCGCTGTAGACCGGCTTTTAAGAGGCAAAAGTCAGCGAGGTCGAAGAAGCGAGCGAGGAGGACGTACGATCTCAGAGGAGGCCGGCTTGCGAGAGGCCTCGGTCGTCCCAGCTCCAGTTCCAGCGTCTGCGAAGACGTTAGCTGCTCCTCCCTGACTCGCCAGCGAGCGGCACGCACAAGCAGGAATCTTCTCGCTCTTCATGAACGGCTCAGCGGGGCCCAAGGAAGACTGAGCGGTCTGGGCGACCGAGCCAGACGGCGCGAAGGCCTTGGAGTGGGTCGAGGTGCTCTCGGTCGACGACGAGGAGGGCTTGGACGGTTTGGTCTCAGCGATGGAGTAGGACATCTTGTTGGCCGTGTCGGAGGCGATCTGACTCTTGGGCTGCGTTGCCTTCGTCAGCGTCGAAGAGGAGAATCGGGGAGGAGGACGTACCTTGTCGGTGCCGGACTGGAGGCTCGACGGCGTGGTCTCCTGCGCCGAAGACTGTTTGCGACGTCAGCGACGGCTCCTGGGTGCGAGAGGAGAAAGACGCACCTTGAGAGACTCGGGCTGGAGGTTCGTCGGCAGGTTCTCCCTCGTGACAGACTGGTGGCGTCGTTAGCGAAACGGCGAGGAACCGAGAAGGAGAGGAACGGACCATGATAAATTCGGGCTGGAGGCTCGCCGGCGTCTTCTCCTTGACAGAATCGACGGCAGCCTGCGTGTCTACGAACCCACCATCTCAGCCCCCGCTTCCTCCTCAAAAAAGGAACGAAACCAACTCACAAGACTTGTCGCTCGACTCCTGAACCCTCCCTCCCAGCATAGCAGGCAAGTACCCCTGAACAGTCTCGACGACCTGCTCGACATACCCCTTCGGCGTCTCCCCCGCCTGTCCCGCCTTTGCTCCCGCGCCACTCGCCGCCTGCGAAGCGAGGTCCGAAGCCTTCTCGCCCGTCTCGCCCGCCTTGCTGTTCACAGCCTGCCCAGCTCCCGCCGCCTGCTGCCCGACCGACGTCGCAGCCTCCCTCGCCTTCTGCGACACCGCCTGTCCCACAGCAGGCAGCTGCGACGAGAGGCGGGAAGCCTGTTCGGCGACGGTCGTTCCGGCGGCAGCGAGGTGGTGCGAAGCTTTCTGGAGGCCGACGACGGGAGCGGTGATGGCCATCTGCGTGCAGGGGTTAGCTTGCGGTGCGAGGAGGGGAGAGAGGAGCGTACGCCGGCGAGTCCTTCGGCGAGGTTCTCGACGTGAGCTTCGGTTGGGGAGAGCTGGTGGAATTGGGGAGCGGAGGACTTGGAGCTGAGAGCCGATTCGTGCTGGGCGTGGGCATGCGAGAGAAGGATGTTAGTGCTGTTCGACCGGGAAAGGGCAGGAGAGGAACGCACCTTGAGTGACTGCGAGTTCGTCTGGGTGGCAACGGACTCCGTGGAGGCCTGCTGGGACTGAGGCGTTCCCGACGTCGTCTGCTGGACCTTCTCGGCCGCCTTGCCAGCCTGAGCACCGACCTCGGAAGTGTTGGCCTTTGCGCCACCCAGGGAGGGAAGGTCCGAAGCGGCGAGTTCGTACGCTGCAAGAGGAGCCGTAGCCACCATCTGCGCGAAGAGCGGGGTCAGCCCTCGTGCCTGCAGAAGCGAACGGAGTGGCAACGTACTCCTGCGAGTCCTTCGAGAACCTTGTTGGCGTCGGCGGCGGTGGACTCGGTGGCGGATTCCGTATCTGGGAGAGACGTTAGCTCCTCGTTCTCCAAGCAGCGACGGGACCTACCAGGCCTGAGGGCCTCTGGCTTGTACGGGGTTGGGGGTGCGTTCGAAGCCATCTCCAAGTCTTGAAGTCTTCTTGAGGATTGTGTCGGAGGAAGACCTGCAAAGCTCGAAGTCAACTCGAAGTGACGTCGGCCTGACGTGCCGGGCTGGCTCCTGGGGTCTGTGCCCAATATCGCGTACGAGGGGAGCCAAGATGCGGTGGAGAAAGCGAGTACTTCAAAGATCTGGATCGTGAGGGGGAGACAGCAGTGTCAGAGAGAAGGCAGGAGAGCACAAAAAGTCAAGCATCGGGCATCGCCGAGGTCGTCGAGCGAAAAGCAGATTAACAAAGCAGATGGAAAGAGCAGCGGGCTGAGAAGAGCAAGGAGAGCATTCAGCAGCAGCAGCAGCAGAAGCAGAGAAGAGGATGGAGCTAGCCTTGCCTCGACGAGTGACCCGCCCGCTGGAGTTGTGATGCGTCGATGTTACAGCTTCCTCGATTCCCCTTTGCCCAGGAGCACTTCCTGTCGCTGTAAGTCAAGTCAAATCAGCTCCGTTCCTTCCCCCCGAGCTGCTGAGGGAGACTCACGGCCAACCTCGCTCGCCTACTGCCGTCCCTTGCCTCCCACAGGCACGCTCGTCCCCGTTATCGGTCCTCCCTGCTGACGCTGCTCCTCTGCCTGCTTCTCCATCATGTCTTGACGCAGTTGAAGGACGCGGCGCTTGTTAAAGTAGTCCACCTGGAGAGAGAGAGAGGGAGTCAGCTCGTGGAGGGGCGAGGATCGAAGAGTGGTAGAGTCTTGCGGTGAACGCCCCGCTTCCAGGCGCCTCCTGGTGCACCTTTAGGCCCAGCGTCATACAACGTGGTGCAGGAAGCGTCAAGACCTCTGGAGCCGTGCTCGGTCGGGCAGGAGCAGCAGCATCTCCCCTCCTCCTTCGGCCTTCCTAGCGACGGTCTCCTCCTCTCCACGCCGAGTGGCCAGAGCACAGCACAACCCCAGCACAACCACCGCTCCTACTCCCCATCCCCGATCTTTCCCATCAACGCCCAGCCGTCCTCCACCTCTACTCAGCTCCCTGATCGCGCTCCACATCGAACCCGCAAGCCAGACTCACCCAACTCGCCGCACACCCCTTGCCATATGCATCCTTCTCTTTCTTACAGACCCCCTTCTCCTCTTGCCCAGGAACATTGACGGCGTTCGCCTCGAGGCACCCAAAGTAGGCGTCTCGGGCGGTCCAGCAGACTTGGCGTGCGGAGCGGGTGGGCGCGCCGGCTTCGGGGGTGGTGGAGCTTGAGAAGAATCCCATGGGGGTGCTGGATTGGAAGGGGGAGTTGTGGAGTGGTGGGGAGGAGGAAGAGGAGCCAGGCGTGCGATCGCGGGTTCGTCCTCGACCAACTCGCTCGCTTGCAGGCAGCCGTGGCTTCTACTGCTCAGGGAAACTCGCCGGGTACAACGCTCCTCCTGCCCTGCTCCTCCGGCTCAGCCCTCGCTCCGGACGATTCGAGTCGGCTCGTCCCAAGATCGTATCGGAGTAACATCTCGCGTGGATCTATCACGCCACAGGTACGCCAGGGCTTCACTGGGAGGCATATTCGGGCTGTGGAGATCTGGGGGAGGGGACAGAAGCGTCGCAAGCTGTTGGCCGTTGGGGAGGGGTTGGGGGAGCTGGCTCGACGCCCTCTGGGGAGGGGAACTACGCCGGGGGTCCAGCGGCGGTCGAAATCGTAGAGTTCTTGTTGGAAGAGTGGTACGCTAACGAGTTGAACCGATTCCACAGGCCGGAATCCAGAGCGACGGGTGATGGCGTCCTCTTCCCCTCCTCCGAGCGACCTTCCTCCCGCTATCCCTCGGTCAGTTCTCTCCCCGTTCTGCCAGATCCTTTTGGCTGACCACTTCCATACAGAACCCCCAACTTCCACACCCGTCTCCAACTCGCCTCTCTCGAACGCTTCACCTCGCTCTCCACCCTCCTCGCGACTTGCCTAGCGCAGGACCGCGCGACTCGCACGGAGATCGACAGTCTGTACGACGAGGAAGACACCATCCGTGAGGCCTGCGAATCGAGCAGGGCTTCTGTCCTCCTTCCCACCCCAACGAGCGTTCCCGCGCTGGACGAGTGGCAAGCAGTGGACCCGGAGGCGGACCCCACCGTCGAGCGGGCCCGCATCGAGGCTCGGCTGGAGCTTCAACGGGAGACGCTCTTGCTGGTGGAAGAGTACCGATACGAGCTCCAGACGCATCTCGACCGACATTCGACGCACAACGAACTGGCGCAGCACACGGCGGACCGGATCAAGGGCATCAACGGCCGCGTGGATGAGCTGTGCGACGAAGCGGACGAGTACCTCGAGGAGGCTGAGGAGCTCGAGGAGAAGGTGGAGATGGAGATCTTGATGCTGGTCATCTTGTCGAGGGGTGTTTGAATCGACGCGAACGAGGTTTCGTGCGAGTTCTCGTGTCGGCTGCTCGATCTCTGCTCGCTTCTCATGTGGGCCGATAGGCTTCTGGAAAGAGGAATGTTACCAAGGATGTCCAAGGATAGACTAAGATAGGCCGGAGGATCTGCCGAGCACTTTCGAACGCCGGAATCCGGCTTGGCTCGCTCCTTGCTGGTTTTGCAGCTCGACGCTCGCGTTTCCTTCCTTGCTCCTCTCCCGTCTCTCCTGCCCTCCCCTCTCAAGCTTCGAGCAAATGGCCTTTCGCTCCGCCCTTCCTGTCAGCTTCGCGACTGCCGCCTTTGCGCAACTCGACCTAGGAGGACTCTTCTCCCGCTGCGGGTGCGCTTGCACCAGTGCATTCTTCGCCGTGCGTCTTTCGCTTCAAGTTGCGCTTGCGAAGCTCGAGCTGACAGCTGTTCCGGACAGACCCAAGACGGAGCTTGCGCTCGGCGCGCCACCTGCCCAGGCCCCAATACCCTCCTCGACCTCGTAGACGGCACTTCGACCTGTGTTTGCGCTGCGGGTTACGAGTCGAACCTCCTGGGCGGGTGCACTCTCCTCGCTTCCGCCCGCGCGCGCAAGGTCAAGAAGTCGCTCCCTCCGGCAGAGCTCTGCCCTGGGAAAGAGACGGCTTGTCCCTTTGCTTCGGGGTCCTACGAGTGCCTCGACATCACCTCTGCCCTCGACTCTTGTGACATCCTTCGCAGCGGTATATTCCTCGCGTTTTTCGCTGACGACCTCGCTCTCTTCCGCAGGAGCAGGCTGTATTGGACACGGCGGAGTCAACGTGCGTCTGTTCCTAATCTTCGTTCCGCCTCCACTCGCTAACGTCGCCTCCTTCAGTGCCTCGCCATTCCTGGAGCTCTCGAAGTCGCATGCTTGGATTCCGCTTGCGAAATCCGTCCGTCTTCCTCTCCTTGCTCTCGCTCGCTCGCTCTAACACAAGTTTGCAGGTTCCTGCTTCCCAGGATTCACCTACGATCGAGGAGCGTGCGTTCGCAGCTATACACCACCCACTCCCGGAGTCCCTCCTCGCTTCGACGACCCCCACACCTTTGTTGTTTAGATTGACCCACTCCCTTTTAGTTGAGGCATACCCCAGTCGTGTTATTCCCCCCCGTGTACAATATGCATCTGCAACTGCGCAAAAGCATCCATTTGGCTCGACGTCGACGACAAGTCCTGGATGCTGCTCTGCCTCTCCGCGTTCACGATAACGTATATAGATTGCTGGGTATGCGACGACGAAGGGGCAAGGAAGACTACTAAAGCTAGGTAGAGAGAACAACAACTAAAAGAATAACCAAACCGACCTCTACCTCGCTCCCCTCTCCTCCGGACTCTCCCACCCCCTCCGCACCGACATGGGATCCGACGACGTCCGCACATGCCTTCGCTCCTCCCTCCTCGGCATCTCCTCCTCTTGCCCAAGTTCGTGCGTCCTCGCTCCGCTAAAGAACGTCAAGAAGGACGATCCCGACCAAGGTCGGCGGTGGGAGGACGTCGTGAGGACCGAGTGGCGGGAGATGGTGGAGCGGCGCGCGTGGATCGAGTATCGTTCGGGAGAAGAGGAAAGGTCGAGGAAGGAGGATTGGGTGGTGAAGGCAAAGTCGCCGCGCGCCAAATCGAGCTCGAGGGCTTCCTCGTCGTCCGGAGCGAGTCGACGAACGCCGTCCTCCACGCTGATCGACTCGACGGTCCAGTCGGAAGTGTTGGTGAGGGAAATGGTCGATTGGGATAGGCTGGGCATTGACCGCGTGCGGTGAGGGCGGAGAGTGGAGGTGGAATGCATCGTCCTGAGCGGGTCGTCCTCGACAGACCGATCGAATCGGCGCGTCTCCTCCTCGTCCTCATCTCCCTCGTCCAACCCGCCATGCACTTGCGTGGGTGGATCGGGGAAGTCGGCGACGAGGTGGGAGAAGTTGGAGCCGAGGCTGACGTTGCTCATTCCCGAGACTCGCGACCCAGGGGAAGAGCCGTACGACGATCGTTCGTTTCCAGACAAGTGGTCGGCCTTGGGCGAGGGGCGAGTGAAGGAGTTGACGGAGAGGTACGAGTCGCGATTGGGATCCTCGAGCGACGGTCGGCGCGGATGGCGAAGGAAGGAATGGGAGGCCGAATCGACGTTGTCAAAGTCGACGATGCGGAAGGCGGAAGGGGCGGGGCGGATGGGGCTGTTGGAAGGGCTCCAGTCGAGGAATGAGCCCTGCGAAGAATGGCCGTCGTCCTGCGGGCCTTCAAAGTCGAGGAAGCTGCTCCGCGCACTGCTTCCCCGAGGACCGTCCGGCGTCTTCAAAGGCGAGGTACTGTGCAGATCGTTCGGCGGGGTCCCCGTACGCGTAAAGTCGAGGAAGGAGGAGCGACCTGAATCCGCGCTGCGAGGAGTGGGGGCGTTCGAGCCGCGAGGGATGGGGACGACGTTCGAACCATCGTAGTCCTCGGGTTCCTCCGCCGCGACGTGCTCCCTGCTCAAGCTGCGAGAGCGAGGAACGACATTCGATCCATCGTAGTCGTCCTCGGCGCCAAAGTACTCCCTCCCAAACGACGTGGCCGCCCAAGAGCCTTGCGTCGGCGAAGGACGAGGCCTCTCCGCCAGCGCCGGTGCAAGATGACGAGGGAGGTCGAACTGCTGCTCGCCGAACCCGGTCGAGCCGACGTTGACCTCAGGCAGCTCGTATTCCGACATCGAGCCCCCGTCCTCCGCCGTCGCCCACGCCTCGCTCTCGGCCCCGCTGTCCGTCGTCGAAGGCCTCGTCCTCTCGTCCCCTCCTCCGAACTCGCCCATCTCGACCCCAGCAACATGCTCTATCGTATGCGCAAAGAGCTTGTCGAGCTCCGCCGCCCTCGGGGTATCGAGCACGTCGGTCGTCCTTCGCGAGTCGGGAGCTCGAGCGAACTGGTCGGCCTGGTGGGAGAGCCTCGAGAAGTGGCGTTCTTCGAAGATGACGGGCGCGCGACTGACTTCGCCGAAGCTCATCTTGTGCGTAGAGTCCGAGGGGAGGGGGGTACCTTCTTCGGTCGAGACGATGGTCGAGGCGCTGATTCGTTGGGCGCGAGCACGCTGGACGCCGTCGGGACTTGGAGGAGGTCGAAAGAACTGCAGTCGTGAAAGCATCAGCACCCGTTCCAAACGTCCCAGGAAGTGAAAGAGGACGCACGAGATCCTGAAAGTTGCTCCCCTCCTCGTCGAGGTTCAAGATGCTCCTCTGGCCCTCCGAATCGTGCGACTGGTGCGAAACCCTCGACAAAGGACTCTGCATCGGCGGCGAAGCTCTCGCTCCATGACTGCTCTCCGCCTGAGACTCCTCCGACGAGGGAGCCGGCCTAAAGAACGGCGAGCGTGCGACGGGGGACTCGGTCGTCGTGAGGGGTCGATCAAAGTACGCTCCGATGCCGTCGCCGTTCCCACCGAGCGTAGGCGTCGCCGTAGGATCGTGAGAGAACCTCGGAGACCCGTCCCAGGGCAATAGCTCGGTCGCTTCGCCCAACCTGCGGTGGCGGAGGGTCGAGTTGGACTCGCCGTGCGAGGGAGGAGTCTTGCGGCGTCGGGGAGGGGTAGGGAGGGAGCGGTCGAAGGAGCCTTGGGGACGGAGGGGAGTAGTTGCGACAGCGACGGCGATCGTCGTAGAGGAGTTCGAGGTGGGGGTCGATTCACCGCGCGCTCGTTCGTCCTCCGTGCGAAGCTTGAGGTCCAACGCGATGATGAGCGCGGCGTCGCTCTCCGCCGAGGCTCCCGAATCCCGCTGCTCCCTTGCGCGAGCCGAAGAGAAGCCTGGAGCAGAAGGGATTGGCGGGGGAGGTCGAGAAGGGATAAAGGACGTGTCGGGGCCGGGCGAGGTGGGCTGTCGGAGGAGGTGATGGAGGTGCGGCGGGAGGGAGAGGAACGCGTTCTGCGACTGGCGGGTCGCGACGGGTTCGGACGAAGTCGTCTGCGTGCCAGACAAGGCGGTCCCGACGGCCATCCTCCTCGTCGAAGCGTTTGGGCGAGGGTAGAGGCTATCGACTGAATCGCCTCGAACGTGGCGGATGGGTGTGTTCCCTACCAGCTTGGGCTGCTGAAGCACCTGGGCGTCCGAAGCGCTGCGTTTGCGGCTGCCGATGAGCGGCTTGAGGTGCGGCGGAGGAGGGGCTTGACCGATTGCTGAGACCCCGCTCGCGCCGATTCGACGTTCGCGACTCCTGCTGATCGAGAGCTTTCGGATGTGACCGACGATGTTGGTGAACGGGTCGAACGAAAGGGCGGTCGGAGGAGAGGCTTTGGGTTCGACGTCTCGGACCCAGGCAGCTCCCATCCTCCCTCCCTCGCCGACAGGGACCGATCGCAGCCGTTCGACCTCGTCCTCCTCCTTCTTGACCGTGCTCCCCTCCCTCGCTCTCCTCCTCTCCTCCCTCCTCTTCCCCACCGACCCGATCCCAACTCCACCATCCGACTCGTACCCCCTCTTGGCACTCTCGCTCCTCCCCCTCTTGCCCCTCTTCCGGCCCTCCTCATTCCACAGCGCTCTCTCCAACTGACTCTCCTTGTTCTCCCTCAGTACGCGCCTGACACTTGCCCCATCATCGTCGTCGTCCACCCACGCAGGGAGGGACGGGAGCGCCTTCTCCTTCCCTTTGCGTCGCGGGGAGGGGTCGACGAGCGGGGAGCCGGGAGGGGAGACGGGGACGAGTCGAGGGCGGGGGAACGAGTAGAGTTCGCACAGGCCTAGAGGAACGACGTAGGGTGAGGTCGGGGAGGGGACTGGAGTAGGTGAGGGGTCGAGCTGGGCCGAGGAGCGGAGGTTTGGGGAGGAGGCGCTGGGTCGGGGAGTGCGGGTGGTGGATGGGTTAGGAAGGGAGGGACGAGGGTGAGGGGAGAAGGCGGAGAGGAGGGAGCCTCGGATGGTGGGATCGGCGGAGGGAGGGGGTTGGAAGGCGTGGCGCTGGGATTCGGCTGTTGGGTAGAGGGGGAGGTAGTGCCCCGAGTCGTCGACGAGGGGTGCCAGACCACTGCGAAACACACTCGTTAGGTGCGTTCTGTCGCTGCGAAAAGAAGGAGGGAACGCACAGGCTTGCGACGAAGCTGCTTTGTCCAGAGGGAGCGATCCCGAGGCCCACCCCTCCTCCACTGGCCCTCTTGACCGGGAAGGTGAAGCGAGGATCGAGCATCGCTGGCTGTCCTCTCCCTCTCACGCTCCCTTTGGTGTCCTCTGACGTCGGTCGGTCCTTGAGGTACTCGGAGGACGAGCTTGAGACGGTCGAAAACGTTCGAGTGAGGGAGGACGACTGGGCGTGGTGCGTCTTGACAAAGAGGGTCGAAGGAGGAGTGGACGTGAGGGTCGAAGAGCGTGAACGGGCAGGGGATTCGCCTGTCATGACCGCAAGAAAGGGTCAGCTCCATCTCGGTTCCAGGCGAGAAGAACGCACCAATCCCTCCTCCCTCTGAGCCCAAGCCACTCGTCCGTACGCTGGTCTTACTGGTACTGCTGCTTCCAACCTTGCTCCACCCTCTCCCGCCCTTGCCATCGCCACCCTCCTGAACGTAGGCGCTGCTCTCCTTTCGACTCGGCAACGTCCTGCTCCTCTCGCGACGGTGCTTGTCCTGCCTCGAGTTCATCTCATCCGCCCCGCTTGACCCCGTCAAGAGCTGTACGAAGCGGCTGAGAGCTTTCGGCGAGGGAGGGAAGGGAGAGGAAGGGGAGGTCCTGGCGTTGGAGCTGCTGCTGGACGGCGATGGGGAGGCTGGTGGTGTAGCGCGGTGGAGTGGAGTGGAGTATAAAGTGTAGCGCGAGTCTGGAAGAGGCGCTGTGGTCATTCGACCGCAGAGGGGAGAGCTGCCAGAGACGGCGAAGAGGTCCTGGCGCCAGTGGGCGTGAGGGCCTTGTTCCTGTCGCCTTGAGCTTGAAGGGGAGTGTCCTGGATCGCCAACGTCGTCGTCGTGCTCTTCCCTCTGTATCGTCCTCACAGGGAAGACCTGTCGTATCCGGCGGGAGGGAAGTAGGAGGAGTGTTGCGGCTTCGTTTCGTTCTCTGCCCTGCTCAGACCGCCTCCTCTGCTCTCCTCTGGGAAAGGCGCCAGTTGTCGAGGCTGGAGAACCAGAGTGTCGTGGCTAATGGGACTGGCTACCGCTTCCTCGGGTCGAGCAGAGCTGGGGCGACGCGACGTGACCGCCTCAAGTGCCAGTGGACTGGCAGGACACCTTCTCCTCAACGACGCGACGCTCCTCTCTCTTGGGATCGCTACAGAAGGATCAAGAGTACAGACAGGATTTCTACTCCACCAGCCAGACGAGCACGACCGCGCCTCCTTCGGGGAGCCCTCGTCGACCTGCTGTGCTGTCTTGCACCTCTTCTCCTTTGTTCTCCTGGACTTCTAGCCTGTTCGCCTGGCTCCTTCCTGCCAACCTACACTCCCCGCTGCTCCTTTCACCCTCGTCAACAAGGGAATCGCGGGAGGGATCGAGGTGATCGAGTCGAAGGCGCCATCCTCCTCTCCCGCTTCGTCTTCGACTTCTGTCCAGATTTGGCTTGCTCGCGGCGCGTAGCCGGCGCTGGGTGGAGGTTAGATTAGCCCGGCTACGTCTCAGGATCCTGGGCTTGCCGGGGCAACTCAGTGCGGGCTCCGCCGATAGCGTGCTTTCCGAGATCCTTTGCCATGCCCAGGGCACGATGGACCTCAAAAGGCAGGCGTAGTTCATCACTCTGCTCTCTACCCTTGACGCTTTCCGCTTTGCCATGGCGACCCACACCCTCGAGAAGACCGACGCATCGAGCATCAAGCGCAGCCCTTCGACCGGATCCTCCTTTGATTCTGGCGACGACACCAAGGCGGGCTCCCCCGATTCGAGCAGCATCAAAGAAACGGCGGAAGTAGCTCCTCTCGCCAGTCAGAGCAGTGCAGATGTCAAGTCCCCGGTCACCAACTTCTTTGCCCGCCTGCTGGGATTGCGGAGAAGGGAGCAGCTGGACGATCTTGATGCCGTACGTGGGATTTGCTCTTCCCGTCGAGCTTTCGAGCTGATCACACTGATTCCAGGTCGCTACGCAACCTTCCGTGTACGAGACCGATCAAGCGGAGCACTATCAGCCCCGCGCCGATTGGGAGAACATTGCTGCGTTCGACACTTCTTTCCGTTGGAGCTGGCGCGAAGAGGCTGCTGCTGTACGCGCAGTGGATCTCAAGATCATGGTGCGTCTCTCTCTCACTACGCTGGTCCTAGAAACATACTGAATTTCTCTCTTGCTGCAGTCTTGGGTCCTTATTATGGTTCGTCCTCCTTCCCCATCGTTCATTTTTAGCCAGCTAACCCATTCTTCTTCCAGTTCCTTGCACTCGACATCGATCGCTACAACCTTGCCAATGCCACCGCCGACAACGTGCGATCCCCTCACCTTCGCAAGGCGAGCTGGCAGCTCATCTCCTTCTTCTCATCCAGTTCCTCAAGGATCTTGGGCTTACTCAAGTCGACTACAATCTCGGCAACACCCTCTCGAAACTTGGCTTCCTCATCGCCGAACTCCCGTCTCAACTCATCTCGAAAGTGCGTTCAGTTCCGTCCTTCCCTTCGGTCCTTTGCTGATTCCCTCACGCAGCGTCTGGGACCTGATCGTTGGATCCCGATTCAGATCGTCATCTTCTCCATCATCAGCGGTTCGCAGTTCTGGCTCAGTGGACGTTCATCGTTTCTCGCCACTCGCTTCCTCATCGCTGCATTCCAAGGAGGTGAGTCTTCTCTCCCTGCTTCCTGCTCGCCGCAAGGATTGAGCTGACGGGGCGAACGCAGGCTTCATCCCTGATATCATTCTCTGTAAGGTGTTTTGTTCCCGCAACGCAAGCGAGCTCGATCTGACCCTTTTCGTTCTTGACAGACATCTCCTATTTCTACACGAAGCGAGAGCTCCCCATTCGGCTCGCGTTCTTCTACACGAGTGAGTCCGAGTCGTTCAGCCCTGCGTTGCAAGCGGCGTTGACTGACCTTTCGCCTCAGTCAACTACCTCGCCGTGATGCTCACAGGATTCTTGGCTGTCGGCCTCCTTCAGATGCGAGGCATTCTCGGATACCCTGGATGGTCCTGGATGTTTGGCCTGGAAGGGTGCGTACACTTCGCGCTCCCCATCGGAACACGCTAACGGAGGTGCTCGTGTTGCTTACAGGATAGCAACCCGTTCGTTCCTCCCGCTCGATCTCGCCAGTGCTGTCGCTCACCCTTCTTCGCAGTCCTCGTCGGAATCGCCAGCTTCTGGATGATGCCAACTGCGCCAGCCAAGACCAAGACGTGGTTCAGGCCCAACGGCTACCTCACCGACCACCAGGCCAAGATCATCGTCAACCGGAGCTTGCGCGACGACCCTGCGAAGGGAGGAATGCACAACCGGCAGCCGTTGTCGCTCAAGATGATTCGCAAGTCTCTCGGCGACTGGGACCTCGTACGCTCGCTCCCTTCTCCACGCAACGAAGGAGGACTGACAAACTTTTCCAGTATCCCCTCTACCTCATCGGCCTAACCTTTGGAATCGCGACCGTCCCCGTCAACAACTACCTCCAGCTCTCCTTCCGTCAGCTGGGCTTCACGACCGTCCAGGCGAACCTCCTCTCCGTCCCAAACACTGTCATCTCCGTGATTCTTGTGCGTGCCTCTCTATCCTCGCGGATCTGCTCGCTAACAGCCTCCTCGCAGGTGGTCGTCATCACTCTCGTCTCCGAAGCGGTCGACAATCGCGCGTTCGTCTGCATGGCCGAGAACATCTGGCTCCTCCCTTGCTTCATCGCTCTCCTCACCCTCGAGAAGATCGGCGCATGGCAGTACTTTGCGATCGCTACCGTGCGTCTCTCGCTCTTCCCCCACCTCGGTTTTGCTAACTCCCCTTCGCAGGTCCTCCTCGGGTTCCCCTACGTTCATGCCATCCAAGTCGCATGGTGCTCTCGAAACTCTGGGAGCGTGCGCACAAGGACTGTCTCCGCCTCACTCTACAACATGGCCGTGCAGACCTCCGCCATCATCGGTTCGAACGGTTCGCTCTCTCCGCCTTCCAGTCGCTCGATGCACGAGCTGACTTGTCCCTCCGCACGCAGTGTACCAAGCTTCCGACGCCCCTCGCTATTTCAAAGCCAACAAAGCTCTCGTCGGCGTGATCCTTTTCAACCTCATCAGTGCGTCCCTCTCTCGCTCCACCCGACCCTCGCTGACCGAGCTTCCTCGCCAGTCGTGTACCCTGGGACTTGGCTATTCTACCGCCATCGCAACGCCACCAAGGAAAAGGCATGGACGGCGCTCGATTCGGCGCAAAAGTCGGCGTACCTCGAGGAGACGAGGGACCTGGATTTGGGCTGCAAGAGCCTCGACTTTCAGTTTGCTCTGTAGATGCTCGCTGGGCTGTAGATTGTAAAGAGCTTAGGGTTTTGGTATCAGCATTATGTCGATCGCGAGAACAAACACTGGATTGAGGAGCGACAGGTTCGAAGGCAAACGGAGCGAGAGGAAGAGGAATGAACGTCTGCCGAGGAGTCGGTCGCTCTGCCCTTTTCTCTTCTGATTCTCGCAGTGTCCGCCTTTCCACCTTTGAGCAAGGAAAAGGGGACGTACTAGGGTGACTGTTGAAACACACAGTTCCTGCGATACCATTCCTCCTCCTTCGGCACCTGAATCGCAAATCTCGTTCCACCTCGATTCAAGTCCCCCTCGAGAAAACGACCAGCATGAGAACCTCCATCAACACCTTCTCCTTGAGCTCCTTTACCTCGTCAAACTTGTCTTGTAAATCGACGCCCGCGAGACGCCTCTGCTCCGCGATGTTCCCCCACTGTCCCCTCAAGCGTTCCACTTCTCGCACCCCCCTCCCAAGTTGCAACCCATCTTCCTCCATCCTCGCAACCTCCGCATTTTCCTCCTCGATCACCTCCTCGAACTTCTGCAGTATCGCCTGCCGATCGGCGGCGGACCTCGTCTCCCAGTTCGACTCGTCCGGATCGCTCGTAGACGGAAGTGGAATGGGTGAGTTTAAAATCGGTCCGAGAGAGCTGATGACGGTCTTTAGTTCCGCGCTGATGGTCTCGAGTTCCGCGTCGGCGGTCTCAAGTTCGGTGCGAGTTTTGGCAACCTCCGCAGAGGCAATCGTGAGGAGGGCCGAGAGGGAGGCGTAGTGTTCGAGAGATGCGAGCCGGAGACGAGTGTGTTGGACAAAGTTGGGGGTTTTGCATGGTGCAAGTGGTTAGCAAAAGGATCGGGGAGGGAGGGACGAGAGCTGACCGAGGGACGGCGCGAGGAATGTCGCTGGGAGGAGGGAAGGAGGAGGACGACATGGCTCGCCGCTCAGGGTTCTGGATCTGTGGGATTGTTGAGCTCGTTTATTTCACTGCTCTCCACTGCAAGAACTGAGGACTGCCGCTGGCGCCTCTGGTCGAGCTCCGTCCCCACCCTCGAACCAGCTCTCACCCAGGCCTCCTCCGCCACCAGACGCTTCCATCCCGCGTTCCCTCCCTCTTAACCCTCCAAGAGCTCAATACCACTCCGCGCGCCAGACCTGTACGTACCTGCCGCCTGAGGGAAATGCGTCGGCGCGTCGAGCCTGTTCGAGCTGCCTTTTGACGGCCTGTTGCGGGTTGCGGGTCGTTCGACACCGCCGCGAGTCCTGATCCCTGGAGCAGTGCAGCGAGCGAGTATTCCGCCTGAAGAACCTTCACTCGGTCGTGGTCGAAGGACAACCAGCGCGAGCCCTTTTCTGCCGCCGCTCTCCCTCTCCGGCTTGGATCCGACGTCTCCGAAGCCCACACGTCGAGTCGCGTCCAGCCAACGAGCGAACTAGCCTGTCGCCCACCCTGTCGGCCCCCAACAAGCGCCCGTTCTCCCTCTTCCCTCCCTCCTCCTCCGCCTCCCTCGCCAACGCCTACGCCGTCCCCTCGGACCCACTCTTCCCCCTCGCCGCTCCTGCCGCCGTCTCCCCCCTAGAGTCTGGTCTGGAACGGACGGAGAACCTCGTGCGGGAGCTGGAGGGAGTCGAGGTGGACGTGGCTGTTGAGGCTTCGGAGGAGGGCGGGGCGACGAAGAAGAGGAAGACCAAGAGTGCTCCGAGGACTAGTAGGGCTTGTTGTGCGTTCACTTTCTCACTGTGGTTCTCGGGGGAGAGAGGAGCTGATGTACGTACGCCGCAGTGGTGTGCAGGAAGCAGAAGGTGCGGTCCACTCGTTCCAGCGCGTCGAGGTTGGAGCTGATTGCGCGTGGTAGATGCGCTGCGAAGGCGCTGAAGACCCTCCCTGCAAGCGATGTCGTTCCTCCGGCCACGAATGCATCTTCGAACGACGATCCGACTACCTCCTCAAGTGCGTCCTCTCCCTTTCCGGCCCTCCCTCGCTGACCCCCCCTTCCTCACCGCGCGCAGCCCCTCCGACTCAGCCTGGCAAACCCAGATCGAATCCCGCCTCACCTCCCTCACCTCGGCCGTCTCCTCGATCCTCACCGCTCTCGAAGCGCGTGGGACCCCCGTCCCCCTCTCCGAGCCTCTCGACACTCGTCCGATCGTTTCGCCCGCCGCTCTCAAAGGGAATATTGGATCTCCCGCTCCTTTGTTGGACGAGAAGGGAGGAGACGCGGAAGGAGCGAGTAGGAGCGGGACGAGTGGGAGCGGGGTGGGACGGAGTTCGGAGGAGGGGAGGAGGGACGAGAGGGGGTTCGCTCAGCCTGGGAACGTGTTCCTGAGCTCGGAAGCAGCGTGGCCGGCCCAGGAGGAGTCGTAGCGGGAGGAGGAGGAGAGTGCTTGAGCTTGAATGCTGTAAACCATCGCAATTTCTGTTCCGCAAAAGACTCGGTTCTATTCCAAACTTCCGATCTAACTGCGTTCACCAGTTGGCGAACTTGAGGTCCGTGTTCCATTCGGGCTTGACGAACCTCTGCGTCTTTCCCTCGTTCTTGTGCAAGTCGTTGAGGGTTTTGAGGTCCTCCTCGTCGAGCTTGACAAGGAGGAGGTTCGACTCGATCCTCGCGGGCGTAACGCTCTTCGGCAGAACCACGACACCCCTCGCAACTGCTCAGAGCATCAGTACTTCCCTTCGCAAGAGGGGCGAGAGGAACGAACCCTGGTAGCTAATCAACACCGTTCCAACTCCGACACCCCATTTCTCCGCAATAGCGACGATTTCGGGATCTTTAAGGAGGGGAGAATCGGTGGATCCAAGCGGAGAGTAGGCCTGGGGGGTGATTCCCTTGGATTGGAGGAAGGCGACTAGCTCGTGTTGGGGGAGGTAGGGGTGGAGCTCGATCTGCGGGTGTGCGGGGTTAGCTCGTTACGAGGAGGAAGAGAGAGGACTGACCTGGTTCGTAGCAGGGATCGTCTTGGCAGTCTTGAGCAAGTCCTCGACGAAAGCCTCCGAGAAGCTACGCGAAAACACCATCTCAGCACCTCGCTCCCGAGACGCCAAAGGGAACGACATGAGCGCACTTGGAGATTCCGATCGCGCGCACTTTGCCCGAGGCTAGGACGACCTCCATCTGTGCCCAGGTCTGAGCGACGGTCCAGTCGCGAACGACGTCGCGAGTTCCGTCGGCGAGTTTAGGGAACTTGTCGTGGTTCCCGTTTGGGTTGAGCGCGACGGGCCAGTGGATGAGGTCTGCAACAAGTGGAGGTTAGCTGGGGTTGAAAGAAGCCTCGGAATGGGGAGAAGAGGACGCACAGAGGTCGAGGTACTCGGTTCCGAGCAGCTCGAGCGTGAGATCCACCGCTTCGGCAACGCGCGAGTGGTACGTACTCCACAGCTTGCCAGTGATGAAGATCTCGCTCCTGGGGACTCCAGAGTCCCTAATCCCCTGCCCGACCTCGGCCTCGTTGCCATAGCACCAAGCCTGTCCCCCAACGATCAGCTCTCGTCCTCGTCAAACTGGTGGGAAAAGGACACACGCCGTCAATGTGCCGGTAACCGGACTTGAGAGCGTGCGAGACGGCCTTGGCAACTTCTCCAGGGGGAGACTGCCAGGTTCCTGAGTGAGGACCCAAGTCAGCCGGCGCGACGAGACGTCAGCTTGGGAGGACTGACCGAGGCCGACGGCGGGGATGGAGGCGCCGCTGTTGAGCTTGAAGGAGGGGACTGGGATGTAGCTGGTCATGGTCGGGAGCTTGCGGTGTGGTAGGAGGGAGAGCTGGAGAAGTCGCAAGGAAGATGATGCGAGATGGCGGCCGGCCCGCGAAGTGCTTGGCACAGGAACCACTCCGCGTGGAGAACAGGTCTCCCTGGAGGCCTTGGAGGGAACAGAGGCACGAAGTAAGCGAGCAGAAGGTAGCTGGCGAGCAGGAGGAGTCGAACGAAGAAGGAGAGCCAAGGTCGAGCTGCTCCCGTCACGAGCTCCCAAACTCTTCCTTTACCCACAAAACTGCCCAGCTTCTCTCGCAGGACTCTCCAGGACACTATGGGAGTCAAGGACTTGCGCTCTATCATCTTACGAAACGCTGCTGCCGCTGTGACGCCTCACACCTCCCTCTCCGCGTTCTCTCACTCGACGTTCGCCATCGACGCCAACCTCCTCACGACCAAGTTCCACCACACCCCGCTCTCCTCCTACGTTCTTCCCCGCTCCTCGCTCTCTCCCGAACGTCTCGAGCATCATCGACTCGTTCGCGCGTGGTACTACTTCTTGCTCGCCTTGAAGCGCGCGCACATCCGCCCGATCCTCGTCTTTGACGGGGAGACGCGCCTTCCCGAGAAGCAGAGGAAGATTGCTCGAAGGAGGCAGGTGCGCGCGCTGCAGCGGGAGAGAGGAGAGGCGGAGCGGAAGCGAGGGGAGAGGCTCGGAGCGCTTCAGGCGGTTTGGGAGGAGCTAGATGACGACCGACAAGCTGTTGCGGACGGGTTCAGGGAAGGCGTTCAGAGAGCTCAGGACGAGCAGCAGCTTCCGGACGAGCGACTTCGGGACCAGCAACGACCTTTGGACGAGCAGCCAACTTCGGACGAGCAGATTGAGGGAGACGCGTACTCGGCTGTCGACCAGCGACCTCAGGACGACCAGCACCTTCCGTTCGAGCCGCTTCGAGGAGAGGAGCGACCTTGCGACGAGAAGCTTCAGGCGGAGGAACGATCTCAACATGGGTAGCAAGCTTTGGATGAGCAGCCTCCAACTTCGGACGAGCAGATCGAGGAAGAGGCGTGCTCGGCTGTCGCCCAGCAGCCTCAGGCCGACCAGCGACTTCCGCGCGAGCATCCTCAGGGAGACCGGCGATTTTGGGCCGAGCAGCCAACTCCGAACGAACAGCTCGAGGGGCACGCGCACTCGGCTATCGAACAGCAGCTTCAGGCCGACCAGCGACTATCGGACGAGCAGCTTCAGGCAGAGCGGCCAACTTCGGACGAGCAGGCGGACGAAGAGACGTACTCCGCTGTGGACCAGCGACCTCAGGACGAGCAGCGACTTCCGGACGACCAGATGGAGCGAGAAACGTGCTCGCCTGCGGCCAAGGAGCTCACAGAACGAATCCTGGGTCTTTACGAATCGTTCCAGGACGACGCGCCCAATCCGATCTACTCGAAGAACCAAGCCCTTCTCACGGCCGACGAATCCTCTCTCTACCAGCGTATCCTCGACGAGCGAGGCGACGGACACTCTGCCTTCGAGCAACTTTCCCTCGACGACCTCTCCTCCCGCTCGACTACGCTGGGTCTTCGCCACGTCAAGGCTTCGACTTGGGTTCCTCGATACGCTTACGAAGAGGTCAACGTGCGCCCTTTCTGACTGCCTCGTTCTTCCTGCACCGACTTATTCGCCATCGCAGATACTCATCGAAGCTTTGGGGATCCCCTACGTCCAGCCCTCTCCCTCTGACCCGCACGAAGCCGAAGGGATCTGCGCCACACTCGTCTCTCTCGGTCTCGCAGACTACGTCGTCTCGGAAGACACGGACGTCACCGTTTACGGCGCACCTCTCCTTCGACAGATTACAACATGCCGAGACGTGAGCGGTCAGGAGGATATCGAGGATCCGTCAGTTGAGGAGTCGTCGACGAACAGCAGGATGAACGTCCTCGATCCGGCGCGGTTGAGGGAGAAGCTGGGGTTGGATCGGGAGACGTTCGTGGATCTCGCGCTACTCTTGGGGACAGATTTTGCGGAACGGATTCCTCGGTACGTCCTCCTCACCGCTTCGCACTTGTCTTTGTTCCTGCTGACAATCTCGTGCAGAGTCGGCTACGCGACTGCGCTCAAACTCGTTCGGTGCGTCGCCTCCATCCTCTCGCACAACCCCAGCTCACCCGTCCTCTGAATCCCAGCTCGCACGGCACCATCGAGAACATCTTCTCACAACAAACGAAGCACCTTTCTCCCGACCCAGCCACCTACCTCACGAGCATCATCGCCGCGCGCCGCATCTTCCTCAACCTCCCTCCTCTCCCACCCTCCTCTTGCCTTGAATCGACTCCGGCTTCTCCGATGCTCGCAACGCTGCTGAGGAAGTGGGGGATTGACGAGGCGAACGAGTCGCCGGAGTTTTCAGGGATGGACGGAGGAGCGATGGGACAGAGCTTGGAGTTCGACGAAGAGGAGGAAGCTTTCTAGTTCGAGTAAGAGCAACGAGATCACGAAGCGGAAGCAGTGAAGGACGCGAGGCTTGGAGAAATGGGCACTGCGATTGACAACAACACATCTTCGCGAACTCCCCCTCAATCCGACAACTCGATATATATGACCGTCTTCTTCCTCGGCCGCGCTGCGACCTCCTTCTCCCGCTCTCGAAGGACCTCGAACACCGGAGTTGGCGTGACGTCCTTCTCCTTCCGCTTCGTCACCGTAACTTTCTTCGCTCGCTCCTTCGTGAGTACCTTCTCCGGCGGCTGCTTCCTCTTCTTCGGCGACTCCTGCGTAGGAGCATACACCATCCCCTCCTCCTCCCCCTCCTCCTCTCCATCCTCTTCAAACGCCCCCTCCGTCGCCTCCTCGACCGCCCAGCTCCTCTCCTCCTCACTCTCGTCCTCCTCCCCAAACGCGAGATTCACCTCCTCCGACGACGATCCCGGCGCAGAAAGGCTCTTCTTCTTCCTCCTCTTCCCGCTCTTCCCGCCCTTTCGCACCCCGTTCACTTGCTCGTCACGTCGAACCGCTCCGCGCACGAGGTCCTGCCAGTGGATCTCGGTTTCGCAGACTGGGCAGTGGCCGAAAGTCGGGAGGAGGGGTCGAGTGGTAGCCGTTGGGTTTGGAGTGGCGAGAGGAGGAGGGGAGAGGGAGGTGGAGGGTAAGGAGGTGGAGGGGAGGGAGGTGAAGGGGAGGGAAGTGAAGGCTTCGGCGAGGCAGGGGAGATGGAAAGTCGCGTGGCAGGCTGGGGAGGTACAGAGGAGGAAGGAGAGGTGGTTCTGCCTTGCGGCGTTAGCGAGGGAAGCGAGGAGGTTGTAGTGACGGCTCACAGAGGTGGAGATGGAGGAGAAGCAGAGGTGACAATCGTGTGAAGCGGTCGAGGAGGCGTGCACAGTCCATTTGAGCCAGTGAGGGTCGAAGAAGGCGTCTGTGCGAAGGGTCAGCGAGCGACGATGGAGAAGAACGAGCGCGACGTACCATCGTTGACGCAGATTTTGTCCTCGGCGTCTCCCCTCCCAAGCCTGACCAGCCGTCCCCCATCCACTCCCTCCTCGCACAGCATAACAACGACCCGATCAATCACCTTCCCCCGGAACCCCCACGGATCTTCCTCCACCCTCCCCCCCCTCTCCTTCTCCCACTTTCTCAACCCCGCCTCAGTCCTCACCACTCCTCCCAACCTCCTTCCCGCTTCCCACCAGTCCCTCGCCTCGATCGAAAAGAGGGTAACGCGAAGGAGGAACGACGACCAGGGCGGGACGGTGAGCATGAATTGGAGGACTTGGACTTTGGTCTGCGGGAGGTTCGAAAGGGCCGTACGGGGGAATTGGGCGACGGGTTTCGAGGGGGAGAGCGGGGAGTGGAGGTGTCGGGAGAGGTGGGGGTTCTGCCAGGCCCATTCGAACTGCGCGCGTTGGGGTCAGCAGAAGGCGAGGGGAGGGAGGGGGAACACACTTGGAGAGCTTGGAGTTTGGTAGGGAAGCCGTGAACTATGAGCTCCATCTCCCAGGGACGACCGAAACGCGTCTTGACTGCACCCTGTCGGTGAGAGAGGAGAAGGTCAGCTCCGGCTCGAGAGGTGGGCTGCCCGTGTCAAGCCGCCGTTCAGCTGTTCACCAAGCAATTCCTCCCACGCGCTCCACCCCTCCCCTCCCCTTCAACCCGCGACGCCGTCGCCCTCCAATGACCATCTACTCACCCCGACCAAATCCCCATTGTGCTGCCTGATCCTCCTCGGCGGGTCAGGTGTAGATCCAATATAGGTCGCAGAGCGCTTGGGGTTCTTGGATTTGAGGAGGTAGCAAGCGTAGAACGGGGCGACCATCGTTGGAGCTGAGAGAGTCGGGGTAGGGAGGTCAGCTTGGCGCCGTGGGGGAAGGGCAAAGGGCGCACCTCAGTCAGTGGTGCATAGGATCTTGCTGGCCTGGAAAAGGCCTGGGAGAGAACGGCTGACGGTGAGAGCGAGAGCGTTGAGGGAGGAAGGAGACGAGTTGAACTCGAGATCGCGCCTCGACTTCTCTTCGCTCGACGACCTTTGAACGCTGACGTCCACTGGTAGGAGCGTTCGTGGAATCTAATCGGCTCAGGGTATCGTCTATCGAGTATCAAGGAGGAGCGCGCGAATGTTATCAATCGCATTACCCCATCTCAGCCAGCCTCGCATCCCTCGCTGCTTCCGCCTCGAGATCCCGCTCCTCCAGCTTCCTCTCCACGAACCCCTCCCCCTGCCATTCCTCCTCCTCTCCTCCCTCCTCCTCAGCATCCCCATCATCCCTCCCCTCCAGAAACAGCGAGATCCGCTCCGACACCTCCTTCGCCCCTTCGTCGAACCTAGCGAACCGCGGCGCCACGTTCGCCTCGAAGATCCCCCACTTCTTCAGTAGCCCCGAGAGTTCCGGAGAGATTGGAGTCGAGTCGAGGGAGAAGGAGGGTGGGAGGGGCGGGAGGTTCAGGAAGATGAGTCGGGCCGCGATGATGGTGGCTAGGTAGGCGGCGGGGTCGAGGGGGAGGAATTTGGTTTGTTGGGAGAGAATATTTTCGATCTTGCCGTGCGTGCTGGCGTTGGGAAGAAGCGTGAGCTGGGATTGCTCGAGAGGACGAACGAGAGGACGCACCGAATGAGCTTTAGGGCATTCGCGAAGCCGACTCTGCAGGAGATTGTTAGCTGGAACGGACAAGAAAGGCGTGCAGCGAGAAGGACGCACCCTGGGATCCGTTCCGTAAAGTCTGTCCCGCACAGCAGAGCGAGATCCACAAACATCTCCCGATCCATCCCCAGCTCCTCCCTCAACCGCACCGGATCCAACACATTCATCCCGTCCTTGTTCCGCTTCTTCGACTCCCCCACTAGCGTATTCTCGACGTCCTCCCGCCCGTTCCCCGTTCGCCGAGTCGTGATTTGGCGGAGGAGAGGCGCGCCGTAGACCGTCACGTCCGTGTCCTCCGAGACGACGTAGTCGGCGAAACCGAGCGAGACGAGAGTGGCGCAGAGGCCTTCGGCTTCGTGTGGGTCCGAGGGAGAGGGTTGGATGTGAGGGATCCCGAGAGCTTGTACGAGTTGCTGCGGTGGTCGACAATGAGGTGCGGTACGATTGAGGGGGGAGGAAAGGACGCACGATGATCTCGTCATAGGCATATTGAGGCACCGAGGTCGCTCGCTTGAGATGGGAGAGACCTAGGGCAGTCGAGCGGGAGGAGAGGTCGTCGAGAGAGGCGCGTTCGGCCGCCGAGAGTCCGTCGGCTTGCGCGTCGAGGATACGCTGGAAAAACGCCCGTTCGTCGATCGTGAGGAGGTCCTGGTTCTTCGAGTAGATGGGGTTGCGCGAGTCGTCCTGGAACGATTCGTAGAGGACCAGCAGGTGCTCCGTGAGCTCGTTGGCCGCAGGCGAGCGCTCCCCTCCCTCCACCTGCTCACCCCGATCCCCCTCCACACCAGCCCTAAACTCGTCTGCAACAGCTCTCCGATCCTCCTCCAACACCTCCGCCCAAACCGCCTTGAGCTCTCCAAGCCTCTCCCCGCGTTTCCGTTCCGCCTCCCCTCTATCGCGCTGCTGCTCGCGCGCTTGACGCCTCCTAATGTTCTCCTGCTCCTTCTCTGGCAGACGCGTCTCCCCGTCAAAGACGACGATCGGGCGGATGTCGGCGCGCTTCAAGGCGAGAAGGAAATAGTACCACGCGCGGACGTGCCGGTGCTGAGTGAGGAGTTCTGGAGAGAGGGAGGAGCGACGGAGGGCGTAGGAGGAGGGGAGGACGTGGTGGAACTTGGTCGTGAGGAGGTTGGCGTCGATGGCGAAGGTCGAGTGAGAGAAGGAGGAGAGGGAGGTGTGAGGCGTTACAGCGGCAGCGGCGTGTCGGAGGATAATAGAGCGCAGGTCCTTGACTCCCATCGCGTCCTGGAGAGTCCTGCGAGAGAAGGGGAAGCTGGCTCGGAGGCAGGAGGAGAGTCGAATCGCTCCTGACTCTCTTGACCTTCGACCGTCACTCTGCTCGCTCGAGGACTCTTCTGCGCCGTCGTTCACTGCTGGGAGAGGACCATCAGCTCGCACCTGCTCAGGAGGAGCGTCTCTTAAGACCTGGCGTCCTCCCACTGTGACGGTGAGCTCTGCGCTTCTCTCGGCGCGTCCCTTCCCAAGCTCACTGCAGCCTCTCCCAGTGCTCGCACTATATCCACGCACGACCGACACCTGCGCCGCTGAGCACTTCAGATTCCTCGCTCAGCCGACGCCATTCGACCTCCACCAGCACAACCTCCCCGCCACACTCCCTACTCCCCTGGCGTTCCAGCTCGATATCTTCCGCCGCTCTCGAAGCCCTGGAAACTGATTCCGACCAGAGCAGCGTTTGGATGCTTTCTGCGAGGGTGCGAGGCGCGTTCGTCGACTTTATGTGTGGCGTCTCGGACCTCTCCGGACCAGGTACTGCTTGAATCGCCTGAGCTAACCTCGAGACCTTCGCAGATTGCGAAGTCTGACCGCCATTGAGGACTGGGTTGGGACTTGCAAGGAGCTCGCCACCACTATCTTCGTTCTTCCCTCGGTCCACTCGAAGACCTCGCGATCTCCCGCCAACGACCGAGTGGACGCCACCCAAAGGACTGTTATAAGCCGCCTATCGACTCGAATACTCGCCTACCCAGGAGCTCACCTCACTCTACCCGTCGCCCACCGCCGAATCCCTTCGCTTGGCGACGATTTGGCCTCGCTCAAGGCCAGTGCGTCGTTCTTTCTCCCTTGCGAAGTTGCGCTCCACTTCGTACTCGGATCCAGCTCTCCTCCTTGCGTGGTAAGGCAAGGAGCGAGAGCGGGTTTGAAAGATCGTCGTCGTCACGTCGTGCGAACCTGGCCCAGCGCGTCTCGCGCTCTGGGCTTCGAACATTTTTGCCTTCTTCCTTCCTCCCCCTCTCGCTCTCCCCCATAGACTCGAACAGGACTCGGCATAGACTCAGGACTAACCTCGAACCCACATGAACCGCCTACTCAACTCGCACGACTCGCTTCCCACCGTCTTCCTTCCTCAAATCCCCCACTTCCTCTCCTCCCTCGACGCCGCCAACACTACCTACACTCTCTACGCCCTCGTCAACCAGCTCCAAGCCCTCTACGCCCCTCCCACCTCTTCTCGCCCGACTCCCACCGCGCAGGACTCGGGGTACTCGTCCGAGACGGAAGACGAGGACGACGAGCAGATTGGGAAAGAGGACGTTTTCGAGCGGACGTACGCCAAGGAGTGGCTGTTGGCGGTCGTCAAGCGAGGTGGATCATGGGTGGATGAGCTCGAGGACTTGGAGGACGTGGATGAGGAGCGGGACCTCCGACTAGAGGTCGTTGACCTGGCTGCATCCCTCGTCGCCTCTCTCTCGGAAACCTCAGGTGCGCGCGCTCTGTTTAGGTCATAAAAAAGCACCCAGCTAACCCTGCCCTACGACGCCTTACAGCATCTGGCTCAATCCTTCGACCTCTCCTCCTCCCCACGTGCACCCCCGACGACCCCCTCCTCATCACCCTCCACGACGCCCTCCCCTCCTCTCTCGACCCCACCTCGGTCGGCCTCCAATCATGGGGATCCTCGATCCTCCTCGCTCGGCGCATCGCCCTCGACCCCATCGCATTCGGCGTCGCCACTCCTGATGCGCGCGTCCTCGAACTGGGAGCTGGGACGGGGTTGCTCTCCCTCGCATGGCAGGGGATGAGTGATCGTGCGGAAGGAGCAGGAGAGGCGGAGATCATCGCGACTGATTTCCACGACGGAGTCCTCGACAACCTCCGTCGCAACATCTCCGACAACCCCTCGTCGTCCGAAACCTCGTCCATCCACGTGCACAAGCTCGATTGGTCGGCCGTGCACACATCCCACCTCTACTCGACCTCGGTCCACGCGCCCCTCCTCATGCCCGCTCCCTTCAACAAGCCCTTCACGACCCTCCTCGCCTCCGACGTCGTCTACGGTCCCTTGCACGCCCTCTGGCTCCGAAGCTGCGTCGAGCAATTCCTCCTCAAACCCGAATCGACCTCGTCCCTCCCTGCCCTCTCCTCCCTCTCCCTCTCCACCTCTTCCTCCCACCCGGACCCGGCATTCCACCTCATCGTCCCCCTCCGCCCGACGCACACTCCTGCCATTGAATCGATCGCCAAGGTCTTCCCTCGCGCCGAGGACCTTCCCCCGCGAGAGGAGGATGGGGAGTGGAGGGTCGCGGTAAAGAGTCTCTCGGAGGTGGAGAGGGAGAAGGGAGTTGGGAGGGCGGACGAGGGGGCGTACAGGCTTTACGAGATTGGATGGTGCTAGACGCCGAGTTCTGTCAGAACATGGATACGTTATTAGAGGTATTTAGATTAGTTCATCTGTAACCAATACCGCACTTTGCATCCACCAGCTTGCGAAGGAACACGGCGGGAGCGACTTCGCGACTTCGGCGCTTTCGCTCCTCTTGCTCCTCCCCTTCGCTCCCAGCCAACTTCAAGCATGGCACGCCTCCCGCTCCTCCCTGTCATTCCTCGACTCTTCCGCGCGGCGTACCACTCCTCGGCGCCAGCTCTCCCCCGCCCGCCAGCGCTCTCATCCCTCGCGACGCCAGAGGACCACGAGCTCGCTCGCGCCTGGATCTCAGCCTTCACGCTCTTCCCCGCCTCCCACCTACCACGCGGTACGCTCCCCTCTACCTCCTTCGCCTCGTCCCATCCCCGCTAACGACCCCCACCCCCAGATTCCCTCGAGATCACCTACTCTCGTTCCTCCGGTCCAGGCGGACAGAACGTCAACAAGCTCTCCACGAAAGCGACAACGCGACTCCTCCTCTCTCGCGCCTCCTACCTCCCACCCTACCTCCTCCCCGCCCTCTCCCGCACGCCCTACTTCCTCCCCATCCCTCCCTCCCTCCTCCTCTCCTCCTCCGTCCATCGGACCCAGCCTCAGAACCTCGAGGACTGTTTGGGGAAGCTGAAGAGTGTGGTACTGGGGGCGGCGAGGGAGGGGTTAGTAGGAGCTACGAATGAGGGACAGAGGAGGAGGGTTGTTGGGCTGGAGAAAGCGGAGAAGCGGAGGATGGAGGAGGTTAAGAAGGCGAGGAAGGAGGTCAAGAGTGGGAGGAGAAGTGGGGGGAGTGGGTGGGATTAGGGCGCGGGGAGGGCGAGCTACGCAAGTGCTGCAAAGAGCCTTTGACGACGGATGCTGCTCGCTGCTCTCGTACTGCTCGCTCGCTCGCTCGCTATTCCCAACACCCGAATCGATTCCTAAGCGCTCTACAAACCCTCCCCCTACTGCGGCACCGCCGGCACATCAATTTCACCCAAGTACGGCGCGCGATCACTCTGGCTCTCCCTCTCCTGATCCATCTCCGCCCTCGTCCACCCGCTCCCGAGCCATCCCATGCGCGCGTTCTGCGGCGACGCAGAGGTGTACTCGTAGTCCTCCCACCGGGGGTGCTTGAGCGCCTTGATAGCGTGCAAGCATGATCCTGCTCGGTCGTCAGCTTGCGAGTGGCGGAGCGGGAGGAGGGAGACGGACCTGGCCAGAGAGCGACGACGGGACCGAGTTCCCTGCCGGCTTTGTACCAACTGCGACACTTTTCGGAGTAGACGGTCTTGGGGAAGTAGGACTGCGAGCAGAGGGGTTAGCGAGGGAGTGAGGTGGGGGAGGGAGAGGACGCACGGCGACGTAGGCCATAAAGTCGTTGACGGACTCGCGCTTCGCTGCCATCGTCTTGATGTTCTCCCTCTGCATCTTGGCGATTGCCTGCGCGCACCAAAGGTATCAGCGCGCACTCCCCGCGAAACGAAAGCGAAGAAAAGCGCACCTCGACAATGTAGTCCACCTCGCGCTCAAAGAGGACAAGCAGGGATCCCGATCCGAGCGAGCTGTTGGGTCCATTGACGATGAACCAATTGGGGAACTCTGGACCGATCGCCATAGAGAGGTAGTGCGTCGGGATCTCTGCCCACTCATCCTGGACGTTCTTCCCTCCTCGACCGACTGCGCCCAAAGTATCAGCTCCGCCGACGTGAGAAGGGAGAGAGGAACGCACTGATAGGGATCCGAGGCTTGTAGGACGTATCGAATCCCGTGGCGCAAACGATCGTGTCGTACTCGCGGTGCGTACCATCGGTATCCTCGATCCCCGTCGCCGTGATCCGCTTGATACCGTTCGGGATGAATCCCACGTTCTTCTCGACGAGAGCTTCGAGGTAGCCAGGTCCGGGAGTGAGCCTGCGAGGATTTAGTGCGGGCACGTCTCGGAGAGGAGCAGGACGAACCGGCGGCAGGCGACGGGGAAGCCGGGGATCAAACGCTCTGCGATCTCGGGCTTTGAGGCGAGCCTCTCCTTCACTGAGAGAGGAGCGGATTCAGCAAGCTCGTCGAAAGGGCAGAGGATGAACGCACTGAGTTCCTTGAATGCCTCGACAGCACCCAGCTGCATCCCGCTCCCTGCGAGCAGACGTCGGAATCAGCAGCATCCCTGCGAGGAAAGATGAACCGCAATATACCCTTCATCGTAACGCCGTGCACTCCATTCAGCTCCGACTCCATGCCGTGGCGGAACTTCTGGTACGCGACGGGGTCGGCAGCGAACGCGGCCTTCTCCTCCGCAGTGAACTCGTCTGCGGGCGCACTGGGCTCAGCGAGATGAGGATGGAGAGCAGCAGTGGAGACGCACAGTTCAGGCCATCATCTCGACGCTTGAGAAGCTCGGTAGAGGCAAAGGGAGAGGCGATCCAGGTCGAGCCCTGCGAATTCCGTCAGTCTCGTGTGCGGCGTTCTGGGAGGAAGATGAACGCACTCGAACGTAGTTGTCGACGTGCTTTGCGAAAGGCTGGAGAGTGGGGACGATCTGGATAGCCGAGGAGCCCTGGTTGCGACGGGGTTAGCAAGCGCGAAGTCGCGAGGAGAAGGAGAGGAACGCACGGAGCCCACGACAGCGACAGTCTTGTCCTTCTGATCTTTAGCAACCCCAAGGTAGTCAGCCGAGTGAATCTTCGTTCCCTGCGTGCTCCAAGGAATCAGCGTCCAATTCCGACTCGAGCGCCGCAAAAAGGGACGCGCCTTGAACTCGTCGAGTCCCGCGATATCAGGCCAGTTCCACCTCGCCAGTCCTCCCATTCCCTGAATCACCACATCGGCCGTCTCAACCTTCTCCCCGATTTTCGTTCCCGCCTCATCGAGGAGATCAAACGAGAGGCTCCACTGCCCACTCGCTTCGTCCCAGGTGGCGCCGGTAAGCTGGTGACAGTACTTGATGAATCGCTCGAGCTTGTACTTGGCGCTAACGCCTCGGAGGTACGCGAGGATCTCGGGTCCAGCTGCGTAGAAGAGTCAATGGAGCTCGCGAGCAAGGTGAGGTGGGGTAGGGACGAACGAGCGTAAAAGTGGCTCCAGTTGGGCTGGAATAGAGCTCGTTAGCTCGCGCTTCGAGAAAAGAGACCAAAGGAACGTACGTTGGGCTCGAAAGTGAGGGAGTAGCAATGAGCAGGGATCTGGGAGAGGAGAAAGGGGTCAGCGCGAACGGCTTCGCAACGTCGGCACAATGCTCACGTCGCATGCCAACCCGGGATAGTGGTTCTCGAACCTGCGAGAGAGAGTCAGACTCTTCACCAAGGCTGTGGGCTAGAAGGGAGCTCACCAGGTTCCACCAACGCTGCCGTTCTTCTCGTAGATCGAGAGGTCAATGTTCTTTAGGCGCTGGTCAATTCGGATCCCCGCAATGATGCCAGAGAAGCCCGCGCCGACTAGGTGAGAAGGGTTAGCTGAGCGTGGAGGCCCGTGGGGGGGACGACAACGTACTCATCGCGACCTTCATCCGGCGCGTCGAATCGTCGATGGGGTAGTCCTCGAGCGCAAAGGGAGAGGTAGAGACGCCGTTTGGGAGGCCGGTAGCTGCGTTCATGGTGCTTGCTGGGTGATTCTGGGAGAGCAGGAAGACGAGAGAGGCGCGCGTCCTTGACAAGGAGACGCTGGAGCATCTTCCGTGCGGGGCCGAACTTTTGAAAGTGGGGAGAAACGATCGATGTGGGGTGGTCGAAGCCGCTGAGCTGAGTTGAGAGTGTAGCTTCGTGCTGGTGGACGCGCCGGCTGGCAGTATCCTGCTCGGGCGGGCAAACAAGAGGAACTCGAGAGGAACGCGCGCAGAAAAGACGAGGCGAGCGGGTGTTTGGCAAGCGGTAGCTGGAGCGAGTTTCAAGCAAGGGACTGGTGGGAAGGGGACAGCACTTGAAGCAACTTAGGAAGCAGGCTGGGCAACTCAACCCTCGAGATCTTGGGAGAGAGCGAGCGAGCGAGCGAGACCGAAGCGAAGCAGAAAGGTTCCCGCAAGCTCTCGACCTGAACACTTCACAGATCTTCCCTGCCGGCCAAAACAGGCCAAGTTCCTCCTTGGAGCCCCTTCGACTCTCCTGCTCTCGGATCCAGCGCCAGCCTTTGTGGACCTCTGCTTTGTCGTGCGATTGACGCTGTTCGACGCCGAGGTGAGTGCCGATCCAGGGAGGACGTCTTCCTGCTCTCCGCGTTAGCCTCGAGCTCCTGGAGCTGCGAGCGCGTCTTGGGCCTGCTTATGAAGGCTCAGCAAGCGCGGGGAACGAGATACACACAGTCCTAATCGCCTCCCAGAAGCCTGCTAACGCTCGACTCTGCGAACAGCTCCCCTTCTCCCTCCAGCCCCTCGTTACTCAGCGCGTGACCTCGCCGGCTTTGACCATGGAACCACGGTGCGCTGCTCGATCTACCTAGGTGCAGTTCACAAACTGATTCACGAGATCCGTAGATCACCAAGTCCGATGAACAGCACTCCGCTCCCCTCCATCTTCCAAAATTCGGTTCCGCCGCAAGATCCCCTCGCGTCAGTCCGCCCCGAACCCCCACTGTCCCAGAAACGCGAGCTGACCCTCCCACTCTCCAGATCCACCACCCCCCGTCTCTTCCACACGCGCCTCCAACACACCCACCTCGCTCGCTACCTCTCTCTCACCGCCTACCAAACCTCTCTCCAATCCCGCCTCTCCTCCACGTTCCTCCACCTTTCCACAGCCCAATCCCTCCTCCTCTCCTTCGAATCCCGCGACACCGCCTGGGACGCCCAAAACACTCTATACGAGGAAGCCGAAGCCGGTCGTCGCGCCGCCTTCCTCGCCATCGCCGCTCGTTGCGCCGTCTACAAAACGCACCACGATGCTCTGGCGGCCCAGCGACACCTCCTCTCGCCCGAAGCGTTCGAGCGGGCGGTCGCGGAGCTTGGACCGGGGACGATGGCGCTGCAGGAGGAGATGGATGGGAATGAGGAGCTGAGGACGAGGTTGGTTGGGATGGAGAGGGGGTTGAGGAACGAATTGGTGGGGTTGAGGGAGGAGGTGAGGCGTGGGGCGGTGAGCTACAAAGAGGCGTTGGCCGAGGCGACGGGGTTGGCGAGGGAGGATGCCGAGCTCGGGGAGAAGATCGGGGAGGAGCTGCTGCACCTTGTTATTTTGGCCAAGGGGTGAGCTGGAACGATGAATTGTGAGCCGTTGATGGGAGCTCTGGCAGCTTTGGGCTGCTTCGTCGTGAGGAGCAACACGAACGCGACACAACTGCGACCCTGGACGTGGCAACCTCGCAGGCGCTTCCTCACCCACAGAAGCTGCTCCTCTTTCTCTCCTCGCTGCCGCACATACGGCGCCTGGGCTCACGCGACGGCAGCTATTCCACTCGGATCTCGGGGAGATCGAGACTTCCGCGATATTCAGAAAACGAGAGATTTGTGCTCGCTGTCAGCCCCCTCCCTTCTCCTTCTCCCTCTCCCTCTCCCGTGCTTATTTGTTCTCCCTCTCGATTTACGAGTCTTCCTCTTCCTTGGATATCTCTCTCAAAGTGAGTAGAGGCTGCGAAAGGAGCAGGGACGTATTTTATGCACCGACTTGAGGTGGCTCTGGTCTCGGATCTTGGTCAACGCGGAGTGTGGGCCGAAATTCTCCCGAAAGAAGCAGGAAGCGAGACAAGAGAGATAAGAGACCAGGAAATGCGAGCGAGGGGTTTCAGTTCCGGAGCTCCGCTTGCATTAGAGATGGAGCTATATCAGCGCCTTGCCTTGCGAGCGCAATCTGAGGCTGGCCAAGGCGTTCAAGCATGTCAGCTAGCAGCACACTCTCAGCAATAGACTAGGGGAGGACACGAACTTGACGCGCTGTCCCGTAGATACTTCAGCACAAGCGTCGCTACCCTCGCTCAAGGCTCGCTACTCAGTAGTTCCATTTTGTGAGGTCCCGATGACACCTTCCTCCCTCTCCCTCCCGTTCTTGCAGCGCGGCACGATGCGGCAACAAGTTCCCTCCCTCAATTAAACGCTTGTCGGGGGGATGATGCACCAGGAGCGTCGACGCGGGAGACTTGGCACTACTGTTAGCCCGCAGCTCCCGCTCTCCCGCTCCTCTCTCTCTTGTACACACATTCCTGCTTGATATTCCTCGTTTCGAGGGCCCCTTCCACACCAATCCTATCGAGAGCCATGACAGCTCCGGATCGACCGGGTTCGAGAGAAAACCAGAGCATGAAAGGGGTGGATGTTTGCGCGTTCGTTCGCGTCTTCCAGCCCGCCCCTAGCGCCCCTCGAACAACTCACGAGACCTTCTGCTCCCCTGAGGAGCGGCTATCTCGAGAATCCTGCGTCACACGTCCGCAGCGAACCCAGGGACACGAACGCCACGGGGAAGGGAGGTGCGGAATCTCCGTTTTCGCAGGCGGTCGACGGCCGTCAAGGCACAAGCACCGAAAGGAGGGGGATACCGACGGCACGCTGTCCTTGTTTGGAATGTTTGGTCGGGAGCGGGAGGCGTCACGACGGCTTGCTCCTCCCCTCAGGCCTCAGACCCTCTCTCTGTTGCCGCTCCTCGCTCTCCCCTGCTCTCCCAGCGTCTGGGCTTCTCAGTGTCCAGCGATTGCAACCTTTCATCGTCCTTGATCTCGAGTACCGAACGCTGTACCGACGCAGTCGGGCCCTTCCCTCCCACGAATCTCCAGAACGAGAGGGATATCTTAGGAGGGAGGGTGAACAGGCCGAGAGAGAGGAAGGAGAAACGTCGTTCCGGCAGCAGAGAACACACCCCCTCCTGACCCAGGCGAACCCAGCTCCGAACAGCTCTGCAGCGCGAAGGCCTGAAGACCCTGAGGAGGGCGGACGAGAAAAACAAAATGGCCTGGGATATCTCGATCAGGCAAATTGTCTCACGTTTAATTAACTGCCACACCTTCGAGCCACGCCTCTCCTTCTTCCACGCTTTCCCCATCTCGCTGTTCAACTCGGGCTTTTGCTCACTCCCCGCGCTCGGTTTCCACCCCCTGGGGCTTGGCTCGGCTCCGTATCCAGCCAGATCCAGCCAGTATCCAGCCTGACTGCCTGCGAGCCGACGCACCTCCCTTGGCGCGGACAGCAGCAGCCGCAAACTCTTCGCAGGAGGAGGCTCCTGTTGTTTGCTGCCTGCTTGCACTGCTTGCCCTGCGAACGGATCTGCTCAACCAGCTCCACCGCTCTCTCCGCTTGCCCTCTCCGCCAGGCCTGCTCCGCCAGTAGTCCTGGGGTCCTGACCCGCGGGAGCACTACGCAGCCCTCAGAGTGCTGGAAGCATGGCGACGTTTCATAAGCGCTCGCGTGCTCCTTCCACGGTGATCTCAGCGCAGCGCCGCGGCAGCGGTGACGACGGAGGACCGACGCTTCCGGTTTGGGGAAGATACCCCTCTCCTCCTCAGCTGCGCCCTTGGAACTTAAACCAACGCAGCGACCAGCAGCACACGCGACGTTGACGGTGCAGTAGATCGTCCTCTCGACCCATCCGCCTCGAGGCACGCTGGTCTTTTCTCTCCTTAAACAATCCGCCTCGTTCCCTTCCTTCCTTCCTCCTCACCACCTTCGCGCTCCCACACTCTTTCCACTCCTCCACCCACTCCCCTTCCTCAACATGGTCAGCTTCCGCTCCGCCCTCGCCTTCACCTCCTTCGCGACTGTCGCCCTCGGACAGCTCATCGACCTTGGAGACCTCCTCCAGCTCGACCTCCCCGTCTCCATCCTCGAGGGAGGAAACCTCGTCAACATTAACGCCGTCGCTGGTAAGTCGAACTTCACCCCCCGCAGCCTTCCCTCGTCAGCGCTGACCTCGCTCCGCACTCTTTCAGGTATCCTCAGCACCGGACAGTGCACCGACACCACCCAGGTCGTTGGTGTCGTTCTCGAGGTTACCGGCATCCTCGCCGTCTGCGCCTGCGTCGACCTCCTCGGCCTTGGAACGGTAAGAGCGAGCGAATCGTCCCGTGATCAAAAACTGACGACCTCTTCTCCCAGCTCGACACCGACCCCTGCCCTGCCTGCCCCGACAACGCCATCCCCATCTGTGGTGGTGGTAACTGTGCCTGTGCCTGTGCGGCCGACTTCTTCGCCGTGCGTTGCCCTTCTCCCCTCGCTTAGCTCCCAACTAATCCTCGACCATTCCATCAGGGCCAGGACGGAGCTTGCATTCCCCGCACTGCCTGCCTCGGTGGTGTCGTTGGTGACCTTTTGGATGGCACGTCAGTGTGTATCTGCTCCGAAGGCTTCCTCTCCAACATCCTTGGAGGATGCACTGCCATCGTCGGAGCCTCCCCCGCCGCTCGCCGCGTCAAGAAGTCCATGGTCTCCCTCGACCTCTGCCCCTCCAACGAGTCCGCCTGCCCCCTCCCCTCCGGTGGATTCGAGTGCCTCGACGTCACCTCCTCCCTCGACTCCTGCGGTGGATGCCTCGGACAAGGAGGAGTCAACGTGCGTTCCTTCCATCCTTCCCTCTTGCTCTCGAGCCCTCGCTGACGTTCTCTCCCCCTCCAGTGCCTCGCCATCCCTGGAGCTCTCGGAGTCTCGTGCGCCAACTCTGCCTGCGAGATCAGTGCGTCCTCTCTCCTCCCTCGCTCCCTCGCCGTCCTAACTCCCCTTTCGCAGGCTCGTGCTTCCCTGGATGGAGCTTCCAGAACGGTGCTTGCATCCGCGCTTAATCTCCTCCGCACCCCCCTCCTCTCTTAATACCGTATAGACCCGCCCACACCACATTTGTTTCGGTTTCGCCCTTCCCCCCACCTTTATGACTACCTGCCTTTGCCCTCTTCTGTCGAGGGAACCGGGAGTCCCCCGCCTGTAGAGTAGAAATGGAAATTGGGGAGCATGGACCATCAAACCGAGCGAGAGAGACAGAGGCAGACGAGCGAGAGTGGTCGTGCTGCGCTGCTCGACTCTGCTTGCTCTTTCCGTCGGCCCTCGCCAGACCCACTTCTCGCACTGCATCGAATGGTGAATCGACTCTTTGCCTTGTCGAGGAATGGACTGTGCGAGATCGATCCCACGATCTCTCGCAGAGACGTCGCTTCCACCCTCGCTACCGAGGTTGGATCCAGAACTTGCAATCTAGCACGTCCTGGTCTCTTGAATCGCTCCTAAACCCCCTTCAACAGATCCCAATCAGCCGTAGCTCGCGTCTCCGGCGTTTTCCCCCTTCCCCTCACCGTCGAAGGCGCGGTGCAGGAATCAATAGAATCGTAGGCACGTACTGCAGTAAATCAACAGTAATCCCGCGCTCGACGCTCTCGCACCAGCCAGCTCTCAGCAACTCCCCCAGCACCGATTCGACTGAACCCAGCAGTCTTTGCAGCTCACTCAACGCGCCACCGCTTTCCCCGCTCAAGCCGACAGCCGAAGCCGCCTCACCAGGCGCGTCGTCATCGCTCTCGCTTCAACTCCTCTGAGGACCACACAAGGTAGGCAGGCGAGCTGGACGGGGAGCAAGGAGGTGGGCGAGGGCAGGGGGAACTGGAGAAAGCAGTTCGGGGAAGAGCGGCGAGGGAGGGAGGCTCGAGGAGCAGCTCGAACTGGCCCTCCTCTGTGGAGTCGGGCGAAGCTCTGAGCCCGGCTCGAGGTCAATCTGGACCGGGCGGGAAGGGTCAGATGGAGACAGGAAGGCTTGCGGAACGTATGCTGTGGCGGGGATCTGCTGGGACACACGAGCTCTGCTGCCAGATCGGGGAGCAGCCGCTCCTCAGCCGAGGACGCGTCGCCCCGCACGACCACTCGACGCGCACCGCGTTCGTGCACCTGCTGACCTTCGTTGCGAGCAGATGGCGCCACGATTCTTCTCTTCGCCTTACAAGAACGCCGCTGCTCAAACTGCAAAGGTGCGTCTTGGTCCCTCCCGCCCTCGGCCTCAGCTGACTCCCCATCTCCCTGGCCACAGAAAGAGAGCTGGTGGTCCGAACTACCCGTGTCTACCTCTGCGCACACGGACAGCGCCAATCTCATCAAGGCGGGGAGCGAGTACTGGGTCGCGCAAGGGAGTGCTTCAGGTGCGTCCTCGCTCTCCCCTCTTTCCCAGCCTACGAGCTCATGATGGCACAGGGCACCTCATCTGCTTGCCCTATGACCAGCCTGGAAAGTTTAACTCGCGCGCACCGACGCTGCACGCCGCCTCGCGCGCAATCACCGACTTTGATCTCAGCCCTTTCGATGACCTGCTTGCTGCGGGAACAGAGGACGGTCGCGTACGCTCTCCCGTTCGCTCCTTCTTTCCCCACTAACTCGTGGACCCACAGATCTCGATTCACTCCCTCCCCCCTCTCTCAGCCTTCACCGCCTCCGACCCTCTCTCCTCCTCACCCCTGCACGAGCTTGCCCACCCCTCTGGCCGCGCGATCGACGTCCTCGCTTTCCACCCTACCACCTCCTTTATCCTCCTCGCCGCATCCCACACGACTGTGGCGATCTACGACCTCAGTTCGTTCGCTCCCGAGCCCGCGTTCCTGATCGAGCAAAAGAGTGCGGTCTGGAGCGCGGCGTGGAGCTTGGATGGAGGGAAAGTGAGCACGACGGGGAAGGATGGAGTGCTGAGGGTGTACGACGTGCGAAAGGACGCTCAGACGCCCGTCATGGTTCGCCCCCTTGTCCTCCCTCCTTGCGAACTCGGCTGATGCGAAGCGCAGGAGACTCTGGTGCATGCTGGTCCGAAGTGCTCTCGTCACGTTTGGCTGCGGAACGACCAGATCTTTACGACGGGCTTCTCAAAGGCGCGCGATCGCGAGTACGCGCTTTGGGACGCGACGAGTGGGGAGGCGCTCAAGACTCAGCGGTTGGATACGAATACGGGGGTCTTGATGCCTATCGTGGATGTCGAGAGGAGCATCGTTTACCTTGCTGGAAGGGTGAGTGGCTCTTTCGGGTTCTGAAGTCTCGAGCTGACGCCCTCGTTTGATCAGGGAGACATGACCGTGCGATGGGTCGAAGTCGGTGGACCAGCAGTCTTCACCGAAGGTTCGTTCGACTCTCCTTCCCTTCGCTCCCAACTAACCTGCTCGCGATGACCAGGCGGAGCTCCGATCCCTACCACCATCGCCGGTCTTGCCGTCCTCCCTCCTGCGATCCTAAACCTCATGAAAGCCGAGATCAACCGCCTCGTCGTCCTCACTTTGGAGGCCGTCCTCCCCATCTCAATCGAGGTACCTCGAAGGCAGTACATCGACTTTCACGCAGACTTGTTCCCACCCAAGGCTGCTCGAGGTGAGTTCCTTCCTCCTGCACGGTGCTGAACGCGCTGACGAGAAATCAAGTGCCGGCGCAGGATGCGAAGGCGTGGATCGCAGGAGGAGACGCGCTGCTCGATCTTGTGCCGCAGGATCCGACGCACAAGGCCACGCCGATCCCCCAGGCTCGACCAGCTCCTCCACCCGCTGTCGTCGCTGCGGCGCCAGCGACGGTGACTTCCGCTCCGCCTCCAGTCGCTGCTGCACCAGCTAAGACTCCTTCCCCGACCTCGAGCGCACCAGCCGCAGCGATGTCGAACCTCTCGCTCAAGACCTCGACACCCTCTCCCTCCGCGACTCCCATTGTCCCAACCTCAACTCCAGCCGCCCAATTTCCCACTCCCGCCACTCGACACGCTCTTCCAAAGCCCTCTCCTACCACCGCAACCTCCGCAGTAACCCCTTCCTCGTCCCCCGCCCCGAAGCCTTTCTCCTCGACCCCGTTCAACCCCAAATGGTCGCGCAAGTTCCTGACGGGAAAGACGCACCTCAAGCCCGACTACGACGACGTGCACGGCCTCAGTAGCACCATGGGCGCCGACGCCCAGATGCTCAAAGTGCGTCCTTCTCTCGCACCTCGTCCGTCCCCCGCTGATTCTTGGAACGTAGGCGAACCACCTCTTCTTCTTCTTCCCCCTCGCTGGCGGCGGAGGTCGATTGGGTGTCCATCGTATCGCTCATACGGGGAGGATGCCTACTGCGACTCACTCGATCGTCGCGGGTGCGGCGATTGTCGATTACGAGCTCGACCCGTTCGATCCGACGAGGGTCTTTGTGGCGTGCGAGCATTCGAGGATTCGGAGTTATAGGATTCCGGAGGGAGGACTCGAGGAGGATTGGTGCGAGGTTGAAGTGGCGATGGTTGGTCAGTCGCGCGTGCTTGCTCGTTTGGAGGGGGAGGAGCTGATGCCTTTTCGCAGATTCGGGGATGGATAGGATTGGAGAGGTGCAGCACCATCCGACGGCGAAGGACTTGTTGCTCTCCGTGTCGGACGATCATGGAGAGCCGACGCTCAGACTGTGGGACGTTGGAAAGGGAACGGTCTTGCTGCGAGTGGCTCTTCCTGCTGGTGGAGTACGTCCTTTCTCTTCGCCAGCGAGCCAAGCTGATTCATCTCTGCACGCAGGTCTCCTCGACCGCCTGGTCTCCCGACGGAAAACTCCTCGCCGTCGCAACCAAGACCAAGACGATCCTCCTCCTCGACCCTCGCGTCCCCTCCTCCCTCACCTCAACCCCCTCGCACGACTCCGTCCGCCCCGTCCGCGTCGCCTGGATCTCCTTGACCCACCTCATCAGCACCGGATTCTCCAAGACCGCCAGCCGCGAAGTCATCCTCTACGCTCTCGCGGCCGACGGCAAGATCTCCCAAGTCGCCAAACAGACTCTCGACGTCTCCCCGGCCCCGCTCTTCCCCTACGCCGATATGGACACGAGGATCCTCCTCCTCTACTCGCGCGGAGAGCGGTCGTGCCACGCTTTCGAGGTTCAGCCCGAGGACCGCGTTCCCTTCTCGCCACTCCCGTCGTTCGAACATTCGACGCTGCAGGCTGGATTCGCCTTCCTCTCCAAGGCGAGGAACGACGTTCGAGCGGTCGAAGTGCTTCATGCGTTGCGACTGACGCCGCATACGGTCGAAGTCGTCTCGTTCTCCGTTCCTCGAGCGAGGGTGAGTCCCCCGTTTTGCTGCTCCAAAGTCGCGCAGAGCTGATGGGGGTTGCGAGCAGGTCGAGTTCTTCCAGGACGACGTGTTTGTGCCGACGAGGGACGTTGAGACGCCTTCGCTTTCTGCGGCGGAGTGGGTCGCTGGCAAGGACGTTCCGCTCGCGATGCTCGATCTTCGACCGGCGGACATGACTCCGCGTGCGCTCCTTTTCGATTGCTCTTCCTTCTCGAGCTGACTTTGGTTCTTCGACAGTGTCGCAAGCTCCTATGACGGCGGCTAGGGCGAGCACGCGCTCAAAGGTGCGTTCTGTGGAGCCTCCACGTCGAGCGGTCGCTGACTCCCCTCGCACAGATCTCTGGCCCCGTCATCACCGACTCGATGAAGCAGGAAGCGTACATGGCGAGGCTGTTCGACGTGCGTCTCTCGTCCTTCCCTCTTGCGCCAGAGCTGATGGGCTCGAACAGGCTGCGAAAGCGGATGGAGATCTCGAGGAGCCGATTCGGTCAAGTCACGCTCCCGACGACGACGACTGGTGATCAAGCTGCGAGTTCCAGAGTAGTAAGAGAGGAGGGGGGTATGCAATAGTGGGATGGAAGGTATCGGTATAAGTGAGATGAATGGATGCAAAAGGGGAGAGGTACAAGGCTACACTTGCGCCCGAAAGCTCGCCGGCTGTCGGAACGCGTCCTCCCCCAACTCCTCCGGAACGTCCTCCAAGTCCCAGTCCTCCTCCGCTGCCAGATCTTCGTACATCTGCAGGCTCTTCAACGCCGTCGGCTTGGCCTTAACCACCTTTGCCGCCTTTGCCTTCGTCTCCGCGCTGCGAGGTGGCTCCGCTCGACCGACGCGCTTCGGCGCAGCTCGAGCACGCTTCGGAGCGTCAAGCTCGAGATAGCTCAGCTCGTCGTAGCGCTGGTAGTTGCGCGAGCCTCCGTCCGACGAGCCTGCCGGCGACGAGCGTCCTTTCGACCACGGCCGCCGCGTCGAGCTCCCTCCCGCCTCGTCCCAGAGCTTGTAGATCTCGGTAGTCGACGTCTTAGTCTGGGCGATGAGGAAGGGGGTCGTCCCGACTCGATGCTCCTCGCCTCGAACCTCGGCGTCAGAGAGCTCGTAAGGAAGGGTCGAGTCGGGGACGGCGGGCTCCTTCATCGATCGACCGTCGGCGTAGAGGGATCCGTGGTGGGTTTTGGCGAGCGAGTCGGAGATGTCGAGGGATTCGCCAAAGGGGATCGAGTCGGGGTTGGAGGGGGTGACGCAGGTCATGTTGACCTCCTTGCGGAAGCAATGATCGATGTCGACGGCAGAGAAGAAGGCGCAGCCCTGCGAATTCAAGCCAGTCAGCTCGTAGCCCTGAAGAAGAAAGCGAGAGAAACGCACCTGAGGCAGGTCGCCCATCTGCAAGCGGTAGCTGAAGAGGGACCTCGTCCAAAGGTTGCTGATCTGCAGCGCCATCGCCAGGCGGTACTTGTCCTCCTCCTTGACGAGGTAGCGAATCTCGTCGTGGACCGAGATCATGTAGCGCGCGTCGATCGCAAACCGCTTTGTGAGGTACTCCATCGCGACGAGGAGGAGGTGGAGGTAGTCGACTCCGGACGACTGGACGACCCAGTTGATCCGCGAAGGCATGAAGCCCTCGCCAGCTTTTGAACGACCTTCGGCGGGGAGGAACGCCTTGGTGAGAGCGTCCGTCAGACCGCAGCCGAGCGCCGGCGTGCGAGGCTTGTCGCTCTGGGCGATTTGCTCGAGCTTGTTGAAGACGAAGCTCTCCGTTCCTCCGTGCCAGAACTGCCGATCGAACGCGCGACCTCGATGGGTGACGCCCTTGGTGCCGGCGTAGAGGGCTTTGGCGAGGGCGGTGGCTTTGTCGGTAGTGAGGGAGGGGTTCGACTTGAGGAGGAGCTGAACGGCGTGCTTGACTCCGGCGCCGTAGATACGCGAGTAGTTGAAGACCTTGGCGTCGTCCCTCGAGATACCGAGGATGCTGGCCGACTTGGAGTGGAGGTCCGTCCCCGCCGCCTTCGTCCCTTCGAGCGTCATCCACCCGATCGCCGTCGCTCCATGGATCCCAAACTGCGCGTCTCCCATCACGCTGCAGATCCAGAGCTCCTCGGAATCGACGTCGGCTCCCACAATCGCATACCCCGGCGGCGCGCGAATCATCGACTTGAGTTCCGACCCGACGCGGTTCTTCTTCGCGTTCGACGCCGTAAGCCACGTCTTCTCGACCGCTCGACGAGTGACCGTTCCCATCGGGATGACCTGAGGGAGGATGAGGCCTTGAGTCGATTCGAGGGCGGGCGAGGCGGCGATGGCGGAGGGGGTAGGCGGAGGGGTTTTGGCGTCTCCCTCCCAGACGACCATCTGGTTGACGATCCTCTCGCGCGAGCTCGTCCAGTAGCTGCACGAAGCGTTCATCGCGAGCGCAGCGGCGGCGGCGGGGTACTCGGACGTGAGGACCTTGTCCTCGAACGCGGCGACGAACGGCTTCGAGAGGGGCGAGCCGACGTTCTTCCCTTCGCCGTCGGGGTGCGGAAGCTTGAAGAACGCGGCGTCCCTGTCCTCGCCGAGGTTCGAGTCGGCGACGTCCTCGAACGCGAGGGGCTTGAGGGACGAGTCGGCGGCGAGCATGTCGTCGACTTGGGCGCTCGGGACGCAGTAGATCCAGCCGTGCTCCTTGGAGTGGACGATCGGGAATCCCTTCCACTGGAGCTTGAGGAGGAGAGGGACGGCGCGCTTGCCGATCGAGACGTCGAGTCCTAGTCCAGGCGCATCGAGGTCCCAGTACCATTTCGGCCAGACGAGCTCGTTCCGATCGACGACGACCGCCTCCTCCTCTTCCTCCGGGGCGCTCTCGACCTCCTCCTCGACGCGTTCGACCTTTGCCCGCACCTTCGGGAGGGGTTTCGCCTCGAGATCCGGCGTCCAATCGAGCTGTCGCAGCCAAACCTCCTTCATGCGCTCCTCGCTCGGAATCCTAATCGAGTCCTTCGCTAACGTCGCGAGCTTCTTCGCCAGCGCGCGCGTCGCCTTGGTCGACAACTCGGTCGCAGCGCTCTTCATCTCGTCGAACGGGCTCTCGAGGACGCCCTCCTCGATCCGTTTCGTCCACGTCGGTCCTCCGAGCGTCATGCAGCGACCGGCTCCCCTCCCCGGGACGCTGTAGAGCTTGACGCCAGGGAGGGAGCGCGCGAGGTCGTCCTTCGTTCCGAGCGCCGAAGAATCGACGAGGGTCTCCTTGGAGGTGGGGACGAACGACTTGCGGCGCGAGGGGACGGCGAAAAGCCAGCCGTGCGAGTGGGTCCAGACGACGGGGAAGGTCTTGTAGGTCGTACGAAGGAGGAGGAAGGCGAGAGGGGAGGTAGGAGGGATGGGTTCCTTGCCGAGGGCGGAGAACCAGACGGGCGGGAAGCGGTCCTTGTTGGCCTTCTCCTTGTCCGTCGTCGACTTGCGCCTCAACTTGGCCGGTACGGCGCCAGGAAGCCTTCGCGCGCGCTTCGGGCTCCAGTCAAGCTGACTGAGCCACTGGTCGTCCTCCCACTCGTACCGCCCGTCCGCGCCGACCTTCTCAAACTTGGCCCTCGCATCCTCGACGATGACCTTGAGCGCGTCCTTGACGCCCTTGAGACGTTCCTCGTACGTCTGTTCCGCTCGTTCGATGTACTGCGGCCAACGACGATCGACTGGGAGGACGGGTTGGGACATGAGGAGAATCCCTCCGAACGAGGCGGGGTGCGGGCAGGTGGCGAGGAACTTTGGGAGGAGGACTTGGAGGACTTGAAGAGTGACGAGGACGTCCGTGGCGCAGTACGCTACGAGGGAGTCGAACTCGTCTCGCACGTCGGCGATCGTGGTGAGAGGGTCGATGAAGGTGTCGCGAAGGGCCTTGTCCATCGTGATCCCGCAGTGCAGGCGGGCGACTTCGACGAGCGAGTTGATCGACGAAACCTCCTTCCACGTCTTGGGCTTGAGCGCCTCCTCCTTCGCCGCCTCCGTCTTGCGCGCATGTCGGACCGCCACCGAGACGTCCAGCGCGTCCTCGGCCGCTTCGGCCTTCGCCTGGTCCCGGCGATGCATGATCCAGCTCGGTCGTTGAGGGTTCGTGAGACCGCTGACGGCGACGTGGAGGGAGAGGGTATCGAGCCATCGTGTCGCCGGTCGACGAAGGGCGTACTCGGTCCCCACGCGCGCGCGATCGAAGAGGACGTTGTGTCCCACAACGAGGCGCGGCGTCTCCTCGTCGCTCTCAAACAGCGTCGATCCCTCGTCCGCTTTCGCCTCGGGTCCAAGCGGGACAAGGTGGTTGGGCGAATCGTCCTCTCCCGTCAACCAAGGGCTGCACCAAGCGTACCACGCGCTCTCCCCGACCGCGACCGCCATGACGGGGTAGTGCCCTCCCTGGTACGGCAGCGTTTCGACGTCGAAAACGAGGACCTGGTCCTCGATCGCGGGGTACTCGACGCTCTCGCTCGCTCCATCGGGGGTGTAGCGAGTCCAACCTCGTTGAAGGACCCAGCGGTTCTTGGTCGGCATGGAGGGGAGGAAGGCCTTGACAAACGAAGTGGCGAGAGGGAGGTAAGGGTGGGTAGATTGTTTGGCGAGGGCGTGGAAGTGGTGCGTGAGGGTTGGGCCTTGCAAGGCGGGGAGGGTGAAGTCGATCGCGGGCGCTGCGGCGGGTGGAGGAGTGGAGGAGGGAGGAGAGAGAAGCCCGTGCGAGCGGAGGTGGTCTCGAGAGATTGAGATCGCTTCGGGGGTTGGAGGAGCAGGCGCGTAGAGGGAGTTGGGGGGAGGGAAGAGCTGGGAGCGGAGGTGGGGGGAGATGAGGGGTACGTCGACTTCGTTGAGAGGCGCTGTTGAGGGAGTTAGCTGGCGTCAAGGTGGTGAGGATACCGAGACGTACGTGGTGCTGGCTCGCGGGAATGCAGGTTGGTGGAGAGAGGGTTGAGAGAGCTGGCGCTGCTGCTGAGGGCGCGCGGTCGAGGTGCAGCTTCCGAGGAGAGCTTGGGGCGAAGAGAGCTGGCGGAAAAGCTCCTCGAGCTTGGTGGGCTGGAGTGATTTGCTCTGCTGCCACTGGGCGTGCTGAGTCGGAGGGAAGGAGGCGAGTCGAAGACTGGGAGAGGCGATGGTGGAGAACGAGCTGTACCAGTCCATCAGCTCCACCCCAGTCCTCGCTCCATCTACGCCGGCTACTCACAGGTACCCCGATCTGCTTCCGCACGAGCTCCCAGCGTCCGATCCTCCTGAAGACGCGCAACCGCATACACAGTCCTCGCGCCTCTCGCCGTTCCCCCGATCCCTCCCAGTGCTCCCCCTCGTGCCACGCGCATACTTGCACCTCTGTTGATCCACCCCGAGACGCTGTACACCATCGATCCAAGGCTTGCGCCGAAGAGGTCGCCGAGCTGCTGCTGGCGAGGGGCTGAAAAGTGGGAGGAAAGGGGCGGGTCCTTCGGCCGGGTTGGCTCTCGTGGCTAGACTCGGTAGGCGCTAGAGGTGGGTAGGTGGGGCTGGAGGAGATTCGAGAACTGAGGGAGGAGGAGGAAGGAGGAAGTGAAGCAGAGCAGAGACTGGCGCGATCTCTTCTTCCTGCCAAACCTCCCTCTCGAGCGGATCTCTACCGCCGGCTACAACAGTCAGTTCCACGCCAAACTTTGCACGAAATACGTTTAGATACTTCGTAGTAAATCAAGCTTCTCAGCGAAGCAAACGCGGAGGTTGCAGTCGAGCGGCGTCCAGCCCAACAGCAGACCCTCCTCAGCCAGTGCTTCCTCTTGCGCAGTTTCTGCGGCTGTTTAGAGTGCTCAGAAGCTCTTTTGATCGCTCGACTGTGCAAGAAGAAGAATCGACGGCTCAACCAGCCAAACCCCAAGGGCTGGCGCGACTCGTGCCCCCCTCCCTTTCAGGCCTGAGGAACTTGTCGCGTCCTTTACTCTCCTTCCAACTCCTCGCCCAACTCCTCCAGCTAGTCACCTTCCTTCCCGACCCTCCTTGACTCCCCTTTGGCCACCCCAGCCCTCCCGCCTTCGTCCAGCGCCCGCACGCTCGACTTTCGACCTTCGCTCAACTTGCCCGCGTTCCCCCCCTTCTCCTCTTCAGCACTCCTCCCTCCACTCGGCCCAGGATGTCACTAGACAAGTACGAACGCCTCGAGAAAGTCGGAGAAGGTGCGTCGTCTCCCCTCTCTCTCTCTTCTGGCGCGGTGAAGGGCCCGGGAGGAGCTTGTTGTTGTGACAGTTTGCTGACTCGGCTTGGCAGGTACCTACGGTGTTGTGGTGCGTTCCTATACCGTACAATGTAGGGGAAGGGGCTAACAGTATGACGGACGCAGTACCGTTCGAGGAACAAGGAGACGAACGAGATCGTCGCGCTCAAGAAGATCCGGCTCGAGGCAGAGGATGAGGGAGTGCCGAGCACAGCTATCAGGGAGATTTCGTTGCTCAAGGAGATGAAGGATGAGAACGTCGTCAGGTGCGTTCCTTTGCGCGTTTGGGGCTGCTGAGGAGGAGGCGGAGGAGCTGACGAACGCGTTGCCAGGTTGCTCGACATTGTTCATTCCGAGACGAAGCTCTACCTCGTCTTCGAGTACCTCGACCTCGATCTCAAGCGCTACATGGACAAGGTCGGTGATGGAGAGGGCATGGGACCCGACATCGTCAAGGTGAGCTCCTTCTCCTTCCTCCTTTGCGTTCCCAACTGACGCGCTCTCCTCCAGAAATTCGTGCGTCCTCCCTCCATCCCCCACCGCCTCTCCCACCTCTCGAACGCGTGCTAATCGCGTTCCAAATCACAGACGTACCAACTCATCAAGGGAGTGCACTACCTCCACGCTCACCGCATCCTCCACCGCGACCTCAAGCCCCAGAACCTCCTCATCAACAAGGAGGGTAACCTCAAGCTCGCCGACTTTGGACTCGCCCGCGCGTTTGGAATCCCTCTTCGCACCTACACTCACGAGGTGCGCTCCTTCCCTCTCCATCACCTCCCTGCCCGCCTTCTCCCACCCCACCCTCCTTCCCTCTCCTCCCCAGCACTCCACGAACCCGCGCTAACCCCCATCCCACAGATCGTGACCCTCTGGTACCGCGCTCCCGAAGTCCTACTCGGTTCCCGTCACTACTCGACTGGGGTCGACATGTGGAGCGTCGGGTGCATCTTCGCCGAGATGATCATGCGCCAGCCGCTGTTCCCTGGTGATTCAGAGATTGATGAGATCTTCCGCATCTTCCGGTACGTGCTCTTGCTCCCAGTTCCACCCTCCTCAACTGGCGTATTCCTGCGACCTTCGACCATCGACGCAACTCCTTCGCCTCCCCACCTCATTCACCTCGGCTCTAGCAGCTCAGCGCAGTTCCGAAGAACAGCACGCTGACCTCGTTCTCCGACTCCAGGCTGCTCGGAACTCCCAACGACGAAGTCTGGCCCGGCGTGACGACTCTGCCCGACTACAAGCCCTCGTTCCCCAACTGGCACGCCAAGGACCTGACCGACAACGTCGCAGGCTCGAACGCTCATTCTGTCGAGATGCTCTCCGTGCGTCCTTCCTTCTCTGGTCCATCCTTCCCATCTTCCCTGCCACTCTCGCCGCCCCTCCCCTTCCTCCCTCCCCGAAACGCCCACTAACCCAACTCGAATTCACAGGGAATGCTAGTCTACGACCCCGCGAAGCGCATGTCCGCCAAAGCCGCGCTCAAGTGCGACTACTTCCGTCTCGCAGGCGGGATCAAGCTATAGTCCTCTCTCTCCTCGTTCTCCTTTCGTCTTTCGTTCTCCTCTCTCTCTGCACCCCCCATGTCAACCCCCTCCCCAACTATTTTGGCCCCCTCCCACTCTGAAACTCCTCCTCCCCTGGATCGATAGAGAGGCTAGAAACCCACTGCAAACACTTTTTCGTTCGCTCGAGGTTGGGAGGCCAATCTAGCTGCTCCTGTCCCTCAGGCGGAGGTAGCCCTTCGCAAAGGAGGGAGAGGAAGACGTGGTGAGCGTCAGGTTCGCCGTTCTTCCTCGCTCTCACACGCCACGAACGCGCCTTGGGTCGTCTCCGCTCCAAGTCGGACACGTCTCTCCCTCTCGCTCGCGAAGCGCTCCAGAGTTAACCTCGTACATGACTACCAAATCCCCACTCGGGGGGGCCTATCGTACACATGCTTCAACTAATCCAAACGGGAGAGGAGGGGGATCTAAGAAAGAACGAAAGAAAACGAGCGTCGAGAAGGGCGCCGGGGGGTAAACGAGTGTGATGGGGAAGGTGGTCGATGCAGTGTCCGTAGAAGTGGGGGGTATACTCGATCCTGACGTGAGCGGAATCACTCCGTCTTGTCTTTTTGAGGCGCGGCGGGCGGGTCGTTGGTCTCGTACATCTTGGGCATCTGCGAGCGGTCGTTCCCCTTGATGCTCGCGTAGATGAACTGGCGGCGAGAGGGGTTAGCTACGCTGGATGAGGGGAGAGAGACAAGCGCACCTTCATGAAGCGTTCGCCGTACTCGTGCGGAGGGACAGCAGAGATCATGTGCTGAACGAGGAGATCGCGTCAGCGAGCGCGCAGGGCAGAGGAGTGACGAAAGAACGCACCTTGTCGTACTTGAGACCTCGGAAGAAGTGTTCGACCTTCTTGACGAACGTGTACGGCGTCAAGATATCGATGATCCCCTGCACGCGACTTATCAGCTCCCCTCCCCCTCCCAACACGCGCACTCGAACTCACGAGGTAGTAGATGACGCCAAGATCCTCGTTATTGTCTCCCGTCGCTCTGATCCCTCCCTCGTCCTGGTAGAACAAGAACATTCTCCTCTCGGACGAATCCTGCTCGGGAAGCTTGATCGTGTCCGAAAGCGCCTTGGGGTCGGACCGCTGAACCGCCTTGCGCAACGCCGAAGCATCCGCATCCCGCTTGACCTGCGTAGGCTTTCTACGCATCTTGACGGTATCAGGCTGCGAGCGAACCCAAAGAGTCAGTTCAATCCATCTCGAGCGAGGAGAAGGGAGAACGCACCTGGAAGACGGTGAGCATCCCATCGCGGAGGTTGTCGACGTTCCCTCGCACAACGTAGTGGATCCCCGTGAGGAGCGAGTAGTCCATGATCCTCAGCTTCTGCATGAGCTCCGTATCGCGCCTCAACTGCTCCTCGAAGAGCGCCTTCTTCTCCGGTCCGAGCGCGAGCTCCCGCTGCCGATTGTACCAGTTGAGGTCCTTGAGAATCGCGGTCGGGTTGTTGACGGCCAGCTCTTCGGGGTAGATGCGACCGATCGCGGAGCCCTGCGAGCGAGGGGTCAGCGATGGTTCGACGGAAAGAAGAGGGAGAACGTACCTTGAGGTCGTAGGTCTCGTGAATGTCGCGATGAGGAGGAAAGAGGTTGTTCATGATGACGAAATGGATCTTCTTGCCGCGAGGGAGCTTGACGCGATGGAGGCCGTAGAAGCGGGAGAGGAGGGTGTGGGGGTTCTTCTTGATGTACTCGTGGTACTCCTTGAGGATGCTCCGGAGGAACTTGTGCTCGGAATGTCGGATCGTCTTGATGATGAACCGGTAGTCGCGCGAGAAGTAGAAGAACGACCCCGATTTGCCCGGAGAGCCGAGTTCGGAGAGGATGTATTTGGCGGTGAGGGAGACGAGGTAGTCGGAGGGGTCGAGGTAGAAGTACTCGCGCAGCTCGCGGAAGACCCAAGGCGCGTAGTCCTTGAACTTGAAGTCGTACTTGGTTGACGGCGTGAGCTCGTTTCCGACGCTGCAGAATCGAAATCGTCAGCTCAACTTCCGACGCCCTCGAAGAAGGGACCAACGCACATGTCGAAGGAGAACTTGTGTCGAGCCGTGTAGTCGGCGTCCGTAAGCGACCGCTTGAGCTTCGCCTGACACCTCGACACCTGCGAACCCAACTCGATCAGCTGCGCCCTCCTTCCTCCCCTCCGTCGCACTCACCCCGATCCGAATCCCCGTCAGCATGTTGTACATCAACACGTAGTTCGCATGATCCTGCCCGATCAAGTTCCCCACCAGCACTCCCATCCCAGGTCCTCCAATCTCGCCACTGCTCCCCGCGCGCGTACTTCTCCTCTTGAGCATCGGCGCCCCGCTCCCATCCGCCTTGGCGTTCTCCTCCTCCTGCTGCGCCTTCTCCAACCGCTTCGATTGCCGCTCCTTGCGAATCACGTCCACTTGCGCCGCGATCGTCTCCTCGACCTCGTCCTTTGGCGCGCCGTCGTTGGTCGGAAAGTAGAGTGATTCGGAGAAAGACGAGTCGTGTTGCGGGTGTTGGGAAAAGGAGTAGGATCGGAGGGGGGCGTTGGTGCGGGATGGAGAGCGGGAGGTGGTGGAGGAGAGGATGGAGGAGCCGGTGGTGTTGGAGCGGCGGGGGATGGGGGCAGGAGAGCCAGAGCCGGAGGGAGGAAAGAGGGAGGAAGAGGCGGAGAGGTGAAGTGGTTTGGTGAGAGAGCCCGTGGGGATAAGGCGAATGGGGGAGGGGGTTGGGGAGGGGGCGGTGCGCGTGTTGGTGACCAAGTGTCCTGGAGCGTTGACGACTGGGGCGCCGTTCCGTGAAGGAAGGGAGTGGTTGGAGTA
>JANGFH010000392.1:0-25214 GCA_025758715.1 Glaciozyma martinii | reverse complement strand
TCCTCCCTCCCTCCCTCCCTCCCTCCCTCCCTCCCTCCCCCGCCTCCCCATTCGTTTTAGTTCTTCTCGTAGTCGTTCGCAGGATACTCTCCCACCCCCTTTTTCTTGATATCCGTGTTTATGCCCCCCCCCGTTGATTCCCCTACACTTCAGGGACGTCTTCTCTTTACCTCTTTAGCAAGAAAACTACAACCCCCTCATTTGTGTATCTGTAACTTGCCGCCCATTGACGACCAAGTGCGTACGAGAGCAGCGGGAGAGAAGCGGAAGGAGATCGAGGGAGCAGCGTGGTCTCGAGAGAGCGCGAGCAGCAAGGAAAGCAGCAAGACCGTTCTCGCCTCGATCAAAGTCGACCCGCTCTTCCTTCAAGCTTCATTACTCTCCCACCTCCTCATCTCTACAGGAAAGGGTCTACGTCGAACTCCATCGCCGAACACGGGAAGTCCAACTCGTACGCCTTGAGGACAGTAGGGTGGAGAATCCCAATGCTGCCAATCTCAATATCGCGACTTGTGTTCGACGAGGGAAGGCCAGCAACGAGCTTATCCTTGAGGTTGTCGAACGTCGACGTTGGCTCAACCGAGGTAGGAGCCTGGGCTTTGCCGGTCGCGTTGGCTGCGTCGAACGAGGCGACGGGGGCGAAGGTGAGGTGGGCGCCGGCGACGAGGGGAGGGCGGAAGAAGATCTTGGCGGCGCGGTTGGGGAAGTAGGTGGCGTCTGTAGGGGAGGTCAGTTGTGCTTCCCGGGAGGAAGAGATGGGGACGCACTGTCGTAGGATTTGATGTAGTAACCCGTCTCGAGCGTGCTCTTCTCGTTCTCGAGGTTGCGAATCCCGAGTCCGAGCATCAAGCGATCGAGCAAGCCATGCACGACCTCAAACCCCGCTCGTCGTCCGCAGAAGATTCCCGCCACACGACGAATGTTGCGCGCCTGTCGCTCGACCGACGAGTCCTTGACGACGACATCGCTGACCTCGAAGATGCGGAGCGGCAGTGCGTGCTTGCGGTTCTCGCGGATCGTCTTGAGCATGCCGGGGAGGAGCGACGTTCGCACGATCTGGTACTCGATCGTCTTGGGGTTGGCGAGGACGACGGCGATGTCTCCCGGGTCTTTTCGGTTGAGGAACTTGAAGTTCTCGTCGTGCGAGCACTGTGAGAGTATCGCAAGTTAGCTTCGATCGGTGCGAGAGGAAGGAACCTGGACGCACCAGGATGAGAGGAAGAACCTCGATCCATCCTGCCTCGGAACAGAGTCGTCGGATCGTATCGCTGAGCTTGTTGGGAGGGAAGGGCTTGGCGACGGTGCTGGTGGGAGGGAACGTCCTCTTGAGGTTGTTGAACCCGTACGCCACCGCAGCGTCCTCCATGATGTCGCACTCGTGGAGGATATCAGGACGCGTAGGAGGGACGAGGACGTGAATGAGGTCGTCCTCGGCGATTTTGAGGCCCGTCTCGTTGACGGCAGGGAACGCCTGGCCCGCCACGGGGACCATAGCGTCGAGGCCCATTTGGCGGAGGAGCTCGACAACCTTGGGGCGCGAGAGGGTGAGGCCGGTGCAGGAGTTGATGTAGGAGGTACGGGCGACAAAAGGGCGGGGAGCGAGGTTGGGGGTGAGGATGGTGCGGGCGCCGCCGGGGGAGGCGGCAGAGTAGACGACGCGGACGGGCTCGACGCTGCGAAGGGAGGCTTCAGTGATGGCCCGGATGCGGAGTGAGTGGAAAGAGCGTACGTGAAGGGTTCTGTGCAGTACTCGGAGAACATGGTCACGAGAACGTCGATAACGTAGTTGAGCTTCGTCTCGTCGGTTGCGGTCACGTCGATGAAGACGTTGGTCGTGTCGAGCGAGATCTTGGTCTTTTCCGAGTTGATCTGGGCGCAAAGAGGTGGTCAGTGAGAGTAAATGGGGTAGCTGGACGAGCTAGCTTACGATCGGGGGCATACTGAGGACCTCGCGCTCGCTCGAGTAGATGATGGGGAAGACGGGGGAGTCCTCGATGATGTGCAGGAACTTGGCGAGGTGCTTGTCCTCCTGCAAAAAGTCCACGTCGTCAGCTCTCCTTCCTTCTTCCAACGTCCGCATCACAACGAACCTTGTACAGCGCCATCATTCCTGGTCCGTCGTACTCCTGCGTCTTGTTGAGGGGGGTGAACCTGATCTCCTTGGGTGCGAGAGCCTGCGAGCCAGACCTAGATCAGTTCCTCACTCCCTGCGCGTATATAACCCCCTCAACGCACCTCGTAGGTGATGTCGCCCGCCGCAAAGTGATCCAAGTCGTGCGTTCCAACAGCAACAAGAGTTCGCCTGCGCGCCAAGTTGGAGTGAAGCTTGTCCTGCAGAAACCGCCCTGTCAGCTCCGTGTTCTCCCAAGCTCTTGCTGCCCATGAACGCACCTGCAAGTCGATGAAGCTAGCGTAGGAGAGCTTATTGAACTTGACTCCTCGGAGGATCGCTCCTGCGAAGAAAGGGCGGATCTGCGCCGTCTACAAACCCCCAAACATATCAGCTCCCACCCTAGTACCCCCAGCGAGCACTCCTCACCTCCGCCTTGACATACACCGTCCTCTCCTGACCCTGCTCAAAGCAACGTGTTTCAGCTCCACGCTCCCTCCTCTCTGAGATGGAACGCACCTGCGGCGCCGGCCTGACCGCGTACACCGGAGATCCAATCTCGGGGTTCAAGTACAGCTTGAGAGCCCTGACGATTCCCTCGAGGCAGAGAAGGTCGTATCGGTTCGCGGGGACCTCGATTTTGAGCTGGTGAGGCTCGCCGACGGGGTGGGCAGGATCGTTTGTCGTCTGTTGTTTGGAGCGTCAGGAGAGCTTTGGGAGGGCGGAAGAGAGGTACGTACGTCCTCGTCGAGCTCGAGGCCGTATTGGAAGAGGAGGTGGTCAAACTCCTCGAAAGCTGCAGAGGCGGCGTCAGTCGAGTGCGTTGCGCCGGGTGCGAGGAGAGCGAGACGAGGGACGCACAGTACTCCTTTCCAAGTCGCTCGAAGAACTCGACGCGGTCGAGGTTGATCGTGGGCATGCTGAGGCCGGAGATGAGATGGGGGAAGTTTCGGGAGAGGGACGCGGGTGCGGCTGTGGCACGGGGTGAGAGGTGAGAGCTTGGGGAGAGGCTTCCCTGAGTTCTGCGGCTGCTCTGCGGAGGTGTTGAAGGGGGAGGAGAGAGAGGGAGCTCGAGTCAACCTGCGCAAGGCAGCTGGCGAGAAATTGGCGGAGGGCGCAGCGTGTTCGGGTGGAGGCACTCGTCCTGCGTTTCCTCCCTGAGGATTGGTTGGAACCAGCTCCCGTTCGTGCTAGTCAAGGTGCCTCTGACCGCGGCGGCGAAGTGGTGGTGATCCAGGATCTCGCTGCACTCTCGCTCCTCCCTGCTCGGCGAGCTCCAAGTTGACGGACGGCCAAGTCGTTCCCTGGAGGAGGAAATCATCCGAGCGTAGCCCCAATCGAAGAGAGCAGAGTAGCGAGGAAAGTAAGCCCGACTCGACGAAGAGAAGAGGCAGCAGAGCACGAGCAGCCCCTCGCTCCTCGCTACGTCGCAACCAACTGGCATTATCTAACTCGTCCTCCAAAATGCCGCTCTCCACCACCTCAAAGCCTCGCCTTGAGCGCATCCTTGGCCGCATCCACGCGATCCAGCGCGCCCTGCACCTTCCTCACGGCGTCCTTGCGCTCCTTGCGCGCGACGACCCACCCACTCGGGATGTTGAAGCTATCGAGCTTGAGGAGGTTCTGGAGGAGAAGTTCGGAGAGGAAGATGGGAGTGCGAGGGTTGGGCGCCTCGAGCGGCACAGCTGGTTCGGCTCCCTCGACAACGGCGACGGGGGAGTCCCGCTGAGCGAGGTACGCCTCGAGCTCGAGGATCTGCGGCTCAATCTCGTCGAGGCTCTTTCCCGAGATGTCCTGGATCCGAGCTACGACGACCGGTTCCTCCTCCTCCTTCTTCGCGACGACCTCCTCCTGCGCGACGGGGAGCAAGTCCTTGCGCTCCGTCAGTCGGTCGTCCACCCGCGCTGAGACCGTTTTGCTGCCCAGCATGATGACCTTCTTCAGCTTGCGTTCCTTGCCGCCGAGCCAGCTCCAGGAATCCCAGAGGGAGCCACCGGAGGAGGAATCGGGGGGAGGAGAGTCAACGAGGTCGTAGGAGGAGAGAGGAGCAAGGTCGTCCTTGAGCACCGCCCCAAAGCTTATCAGCTTCTGGTGAGCTGGAGGGACGCCGGTGAGGGTGTAGAGCTGGTCCTTGAGAGTCGAGAGGGGTGAGTTGGGCGGAGGGAGAGGGACGCGCAGCCTGTTTGCGATCGGTCGTCAGCAACGAAGGAGAGAACGGAGATGTGTAGCGGTGAATGAGGAGGGCCGAGGAGGGAGGTAGGGAGGTAGGGAGCTGGGAGCTGCGAAGGAGGGAGGCAGGGACACAGGCTCACTTGGACTTGCCCCACTGGACTTCAATCTCTCCAAAGCCTGAGCGACTGCCCTTGCTAGAGCTCGAGCTGCCGAGTCCGAAATCGACCATCTCTTCTGGTAGAGCGGCTTGAGGTGGGCGGTTGAAGGGGTTGGGGGAGAGGAAGAGGACGATGCCGAAGAGGAGGGCGAGGAGGTTCGGAGGAGTGGCGTAAGGAAGGGCGCGTTCGACGTTCTGCAGCCGGCAAGAGGACTTGGTTAGCTCTGTCGGCGGCGGTGGGTACATAGCAAGAAAGGAAACGAACGGCAACGACGAGAGGATGCGCTGGGCAGGGGAAGGAACGTGTCAAAATTGTGGTGGGGAGCTGAGGGCAGCGGTGCGTACAAATGAAGGAGACTGCGAGCTTGGCGGCCTGGTTGTCAGACTCGTGGAGGGATACGAGAGCCTGTGAGCTGTGCTGGACGAGGAGAGCTCGAGTCGAGTTGACAGTTTCGAGGAAGGGTTGGGCGGTTTCTCTCAGCAAGGAGAGGGTTGATGAGATGTCCAGAGTGGAGAGAGACTCCTTTACACCCAGAAGAGGATGAATGGAGAACTGGAGGGGATTGGAACAAGTCAACCTGTTGAGAGCAGCGACAACCTCCTCGAGGCGAAGCTCTCCCTTTGGCTTCCTGCCTCGCACTCGACTAATCCGACTCGCACGCCATGGAAGCAGGAGAAAACAGTTACGCCAACGGGCAAGCCTCTGGATCTCAACTCAGACGAGACATCTTCGTCGACCCCTCTCTCCTCCCTCCCCTCCGCGCCGCCTTCTCCCCACCTCTACCCCACTCCCAATCCCACACCACCGTCGCCGAACTAGCCGCCATCGCCGCCCTCTCCCACCCCATCCCCTCGGCGCACTCCCTCAGCGCACTCCAGCACATCCATGCCTCCAAGGGACTCAACGACGCCATCGCCTCCTTCGCACCTAGTGCTGTCGTCGAGGGAAAACGGCGGGCGGAGAGTGAGGACGAGCTCAAGGAGGGGAAGAGGGGGAGGGGAAGGCCAAAGGGGAAGAAGGATGGGGCTCACGTCAATAGGGAGAAGAGGGGGAGGCCAAAGGGGGTCAAGAACCGCAAGGGGCTCAAGAAGGAGAGGGAGAAGAGGGAGAGGGAGGAGCAGGGAATCCCGGAGCCCGAGCCCAAGAAGAGGTGCGTCCTGTTGTCGGGTCGGTGTTGTTGTTGACTTGGGAGCTGACGATCTCGCGCAGGGGAAGGCCACGAGGCTCTCGCAACAAGCCAAAGCCAAATCCAGATGAGGAGGAAGTGTAGGTCTTCTCCCCGTTCCCCATCCACGAGAGAGAGAGAGAGAGAGAGAGAGACTGACTCCTGCTCGTGGTCGCAGGCAAGCCTACCTCGTGCGAGATGAGGAGCGCCCCCCTTCGCCGGTGGAGAACCCGGGACTTGCGAGGGAGCTTGTGATGGAGGCTGGAGTGCGATGGGCAGCGACCCAGGGTGATGAGGGAGTCAACCAGGTTGGGGAGGGGAGTCGTGCGATGGAGGGGACTCGATAGGCTGCGGTCCTGGTGAACGAACGTCGGTTTGGCTTGAGGGCAACGAGGTTGTTTTGCGTTAGGATTCGGGATGTACTGCATGACCACTGCTCCTCCTCCGCTCTTCTTCCGCGAGGCTGCTCTCGTCGATGGTGCGACGACTGCGACACTGCCAATAAGTTACTCCCTCCTCCCTCACATCCTCATCAACCAATCCCCAATCTCCCCCCTATCAAACCCCTTCTTTCCCCCACTCCCCAACCTCCCCTCCTCCCCCTCCTTCTCCCACTCCTCCGTCATCGCCACACTAGCGATCCTCCCAACCCGAGGCGGAGACCCAACGCCGTCAATCCTAACGAGGTGAACGACCTGGCTTCTCACACGAGTATCCCCAGGTCGGGTCGGACTACTAGCGGTGGAGGAGAGGGAGCTGAATGTCCGCGGGGCCATCGAGGAGAGGCGGAGGGATTTGACGTTTCGGGTTGAGATTGAGATGGACGTCGAGGGGGTGAATGACATGCGTCGGGCGACGACGATGGCTACTGGTGGTACCTTGGATTCTGCGAGGGTTGTGAGGGGTCGATTGTGGGAGGAGGAGGTGCTGGGCTTTCGAAGAGGGGAGGGGGATCTGTCGCGGTAATGGGCGAGGTCGGCGGGGGAGGTGCGACGCGGGGTAGTCGGAGGACTGGGGAGGGAGGAGATTGGGTCGAAAGGGCTGAAGGAGTAGCGGCTTGCGAAGGACCCCTCGCGGAGTGGCGATTCGGGTGGTGATTCAAAGTCGTCCTGGGGCTGGTGGATGAACGTCAATCCTTTCGCCTGCGAATCCATCCTGGGCCGAACGACGTTCGAGAGGGAATACCCGCTTTGCCAGTGCGAGGGGTAGGAGAAGGGAGGAGGAGCGAGTGTCGAAGGGGAAGGGGGATCCGACTCCGCGATCGACTGCGGCAGACGATACGAGGTCGCGAACGCTTCGTCCTCCGGTCCCGAGGAGTAGAGTTGAAGGATGTCGGCCATAAAGCTCCCAACCGCGCTGACCCTCTTCGACCCATCGAGCATTCCCTCCCCCGACGCATCCTCGTCGCTCCAGTGCTCCCTCGATGCTGCGCTCTCGGAGCTCTCCGACGCCGAGTCAAGGAAGTGGTCGATAGCGTGTGGAGGAGGTGGACCGCTGCGCAGCGAGTCGATGAACCTGGCGCGACAGAAGGAGGGCGATTCGGGGTCGTGCGAAGGGCTGGGGGAGCGAGGTCGGGCGGGGTACGCGGGTGTCGGAGGAGGGGAGAGGGAAAGGAAGGGGAAATCGTTTACGGCGCCGAGAGATTGGAAGCGCGAGTGGCGGCTGGCGGGGTGACCTCCTGGGAGGGAGCTGTGGCGCGCGGGTGGGAAGGAGGGGGAGGGGTCTCGCTGGTCGAACGGCGAGATGTCGAGGTCGCTAGAGGGGCTGGGAATCGATGCGTCGAGTGTGTAGTTGGTGAAGAAGGTGGGAGGAGGCGACTGGGCCAAAGTGGGGACGGGGGAGTGTCGAGAGCGAGTGGCCGGCGAGAGAGAGTCGAAGTCGTCCTCCTCCGATTCCGATGCATCCCCCCTTCTAACGACACCACCGGATCGACGTCGAATACCTCGCACGGCAAAGATCGTTCCTTCCAGCCCTCTGCTCGCCGAGCTTCGTCGCCGCTGGCTGATTCGCCGTTCCAAGCCCGCTTTCGCTCCAGTATCTCTGCTGAATCGTCTTCCTCCCAAGCTCCGCTTTGCGCGAATGACGGGAGCTTGTCCTGAATTCCTTCCTGGGCCTCCAGGAAGCGATGTTGGGGAGGAACGTCGGCGAGAAGGGGCGACGGGGTGGGCGGGGTGGGGAGAGGGGCGGGTTGAGGCGTCGGTGGAGCTGGGCCGTTCCTGCTCGCAACCTAAGGTTAGCTTGCCATCCAAAGACATCGTGACCCAGGACGTACGTGGCCTGAGGAATGCAGAGTGATCTTGGATCGAAGGAGGGCGAACACTGCACGCAAGGCGTCAGTTGAGGATCGCAGTAAAGGTGAAGGGAGCTCACTTGGTGATACGCAAGCGCGAGCGCCAATTGCCAGTCGCAGCCGAGGTGTGGAGTGCAGGCAGAGGTTGAAGAAGGTCGGCTGGAGCACGTTCTCGTCAGATCAGAGGCCTGCGTCGGGGCAAGAAACGACGGAACTCTGCACTCACTTTGGAACGTGCAGCACAGGCAAGAAGCAGAGGAGAAAGCAGGTAGGGAGCGGGTTTGAGAAGGGGAGCAGGACGAGGGAGGAGACGAGGCTGGAGATGGGAGCGACATTTCAGGAGGGGCGACTGAGTTCGTTCGAGAAGCACTATCAATCCCTACCTGGAACTAGCCCGTGCAGAGGGAGAAAAGTGGTCAGAACCATCGCCCAACCCAGGCACAAGTCCGTTTTGGGACGTGCGATCAGGCACAACTTGGGCAGAAACCTTCTCGAGCTCGACCTTTGCCATGAGGGAGCTCCTCGCGAGCAGTGGGTGAAGACCTGTGAGGACTCGCGAGAGAGAGCAGGTGGTGGGTCCAAGAGGGGGTGAGGGGGAGGGGAGCAGTCGAGGCAACGACTCGGGGGCGAGCAAATTTAGCGCAGGAGAATCCGCAGTCCTCTCCAGCCACTCGAGGTCGTTCTGCGACGCAAGTCTGTGTACAACTGCTTGCAAAACAACCCCCAGCACTACCCAAGCGACAATCCTCGCATCAAGCTCAAGCCTTCTTCTTCGCCGCTGCCTTCTTAGGCGCCGCCTTGCCCTTCTTCTTGATCATCTTGTCCTTCCCCACGCCATTATCCGCCTCGTCGCCCGAAGCAGCGTCCTCCTCCTCGTCCTCCCCATCGTCAGAGACCTGCAAAACGCACGCCAAATGAGTCGAGGACGAGGAAGGGAAAGCGAGAAGGGACGCACGAGCACGACGTCCTCTTGATCCGGCGCCGGTCCTCCCGCCATCTTCTTAGGCTTCGCTCCTCCGTCGGCCTTGCGGAACGGAACAGGGTGATCCGCCTTGTTGTACCTACTCGAAAGAAAGTCAGCGACGAGCAGCGCACGAGCGGAACGAGGACGTACATGCGGGTGAAGGCAGACTTGACGGCGGGCGCGATCTTCTTGAGCGTCGCGTCGTTCTCGTATCCTTCTCCGACGCCCATCTCGACAATCGCTTCCCAGTCCTCCTTGGTGAGGTAGTAGTCGTCCATGAGCTGAATGACCTCCTCGAGCGCGTCCTGCGAGAAGGAATCGTGAGCTCCGATCCCCGTCAACGACGCCGAGAAAGAGACGAACAGCACCTCGCTCCTGGAGCGATTTAACAAGAAGAGGGAAGAGCGTAGGGATGTAGCTCTGACGTATCTCCTTGCGGTCGCCCGAGACGCGGAGACGCATGCGGATCTGGATCTCGCCGAGCATGCGATGGAGCTTCGTCTGCGTCGAGTTCTTCCCGAACCAGCTGCAGAGCACGAATCGTCAGTAACCCGCTGCTAGGGAGAGCGAGGAGGTGACGCACGAGGGGAATCCAGGTTGTCCTCCGCCTTGGCCGTGGCAGAAGTAGGCGGGTCGGACGCAAGAGAAGACACCGTGGAGAGGCATGAGAGACCACTGCTGCTGTCCGCTGTGAACAATACGCACGATCAGCACCCGCTCCTCGTTCTCCCAAAGCGAAAGAGGAACGCACCCATGAATCATCGCATCAACGAGATCCCCGTCCGAGATCGCTTCCGCCGCCTTCGCCGCCAACTCGAGGTCCTTGAGCGCCTTGTCAGGTCCGTGGAGCCCGTTTGACTTTGAGAAGGTGGCCTTGAGGTAGTTGTCCTGAACGAAGAGGGGCATGATCTGGTGGTCGTTGAAGTAGAGGTCGAGCTTGTCGTTGAGCGTCATTCCCGAGACGTTGGAGAAGGCCTGGGAGCCAAATAGCTTGTTATAGAGGGACCAGGGCGTCTGAATCGTGTTCTTCTCGCTCATGCGAGCGCTGCGATCCCATCTCGTCAGAAGGAAAACGGCTAGGGAGTCGGGAGAACGCACAGCTTCTTCCCCTCGTCAAAGTCCATCGCCTTCGCACCGAGCTTCCAGGTCGAGAGCATGTTGACGATCTGGCGGATATCGGACTGGGAACCTGCGACGAGCTGGTCGAGCACCTTGGCGTCGATCTTGATCCCCTCCCTGCAAGACGCTCATCAGCACCTTTCGCTTGCTCACTCGAACCAGAAAGGCAACGCACCTGAACGCGACCGACATCATCCTCGATCGAATCTCATTCGCGCTCGGCCTGCAACAACAAACAACGACGATCAGCACCAACTCCTGCACCAGGCCGAACAGAAACGTACCTCTTGAAGATCATCTGGAAGCACGTATGCGCCAGCGGCTTCATCTTGGGGCTCGACTTGTCGTTGCAAATCGCGATGATGGGAACCTTGGTCTTCTTGATGAGAGCATTGAGCGCGCCGACTCCTCCCCTGTCGCCAGCCGACATTCCATCGACTTCGTCCATGATGATGACGGACTTTTGGTTCACCGAAAGGTGGGCGGGGTCGTCGACGCTCTGCGGGTGCGAGGGGTTAGGAGGCGTTCGAAGCGGGGGAGAGGGAGGGACGGACCTCGCCTTCGGTTCTGAAGAACCCAGCGAGCGTCGTGTTCTCAATCGTCGTCCTGAACGCCGACTGCAGCAGCGCGAACCATCAGTGCTCGCTCATCCCATCGCGAGCCAAGGAGAGAAACGCACCTCCAACAACTTCTTGCTCCTCGTATCACTTGCGTTCAGCTCGAGGACGTTGAAGCCCAGCAAGTTCGCGACGAGGTGCGCCGCAGTCGTCTTGCCGATCCCAGGAGGTCCAGAGATGAGGACGCAGCGGAAGGAGCCCATGGCGTCAGGTCCAGGCTTCTTGAAGTCCGACTTGAGGGTCTTGGGCCTGCGATCACCAATACGAGTTAGAAGGAGGTAAATCTGGGCAAGAAGGGAAGAGCGCACCAAGCTTCGAGCCAGCGAGAAAGCTTCTCAACGTTCCCCTTGTTGCCGCAGATCTCGGAGAGCTTCGTAGGCGCGTACTTGACCGTCCAGAGTTGCGTAAGATGTTCGCTGCACCAAATCCATCAGCTCCCCACTCGCTCGAAACCGAAAGAGAGAGAGAGAGGCAACGCACGGCGCGTTCTTGGCCAGTCCCATCTTCTTGGCCGTCTCCTTGATCTTCTCCTTCTCCTTCTTCTGCTGCTCGATGAACTTGGGGTCGTCGGCGCCAGAAGGTCGGCTCCCGATGAGCTCGAGGAACCCGTCCTCGTTGAGCGTCTTGATCCCGTGCTTCTCGATCATCTTGAGCTTCGAAGGACCGGCGTCGCGTCCGAGGACGACGAAAGAGGTCTTGCTGGACGGAGCAGAGGTCACGCGGCTGTAAAGGAGGGTCAGCGAGCACTTTGGAGAGAGCGAGGAGAAAGGAGACGGACCCGCTGTAACGCTTGACGAGATCCTGTCCTTCCTCGCGACTGAAGCTGTCGAGCTCGCCAGTGAAGACGAATGTCAAGCCTGCGAGACAGTTGTCCTCTCCCGGCGGAACCTCCTTCCCTCCTGCGCACTCTATCAGCTCTCGTCTCCCTCGCTCCCCGCTCGCCAAAACTCACCAGGGTTGACGGGGCCCGTCTTGGGCTTGAACGTCCACTTCTTCTTCTCGGGCTTGTCCTCCCCATCCTCCTCGACGTCCTCCTTCTTCGCCTTCTTCGCAGGAGGCTTCTTGACCGTCGCCTTCCCCTTCCCCTTCTTCCCACTCTCCTCCTCCTCGGACTCATCATCCTCGACCACGAAATCGTCCTTGGCCTTCTTCTTCGGTGCCCCCACCTTCTTCGGAACGACCTTCTTCGGCGCAGCACTCTTCTTGGACTTTGTCTCCTCCTCCGAGGACGACTCGACGGCGGTCGACTTGCGCTTGACGGCCTTGGACTTGAGGGTCGGAGCGACGTCCGAGTCCGAATCGATCATCATCGCGCTTGGCTTGGAGGTCGAGGGCTTGGGAACGTCGGAATCGGAGTCGGAGAGGGTGATGGTCGCGGTGGGTTTGGACTTGGGGGTGGGTTTGGAGGTCGAGGGGGTCGGGGTGGGGAAGTGCTTTGAGGTCGTTGCGGGTCTGGTGAAAGTGGGAGAGTGGTTAGTACGTTCACAAGGGCTTATCGAGTTGTAGCTGGTGGATCGGGCAAGACAGCGGGCGAAGGAGCTCCAAGTGACGCGCAGCTTCTGGAGGGAGGGAGACGAGCTCCCTCTTCCGTCCAGCGCAACTCCACGCCGAACTCCCCACCGCACGCAGGTCCAGAGGCACCATACACGCCACCGATCCTGCTCCAGCAAATCGAGCAGCTCAAGACGAGATAGCTCCAGCTCGCGTCGCGTCAACTCAGCCACTTGCGTATCAGTCAGAAGAGCGTCCACCAGGTGCCCCGTCGCTCCCCACCCATCTCGAGACCACTCCAGTACACTCCACCTAGCGCGAGTCCCCTCCCCCGATCCCAGAACGCCACAGCTCCACCTCCCACAAGCACTCACTTTGAGCCACTCCCACTAGCCTTTGGTACGGTCGCCGAGTCTGCCTTGCCCTTCTTGTCGACGACGAGCTCGTAGAATGGATCTCCTCCCTTGAGCTTGTCCTTCTTTGCCGGTGAAGCCTTCTTCGCGGGCTTCTGCGCGGGGGGGTCAGCGCGTGTTTAGGAAGGTGAGAGGGAAAGGGACGAACTGAGGGAGGTTGTACGCCTTTGAAGAAAGCTGAGAGATCTTGTTGAGAAGCCAGCGTAGCAGAGTTCAGCGTGAGGATTAAGGCGCGGTAAGGCGGGGTTGGAGGCTCTGACCCTCAGAGTCGACGGCGCGCGTACGCAGTTGTATTTAATTTAATTTAATTTATAGTCTGGGTACTTGGGCTTGAGTTAATTAAATTCCTGTCGAGGGTGCGACGACCTGGCTGACCCTCCCTAGACCCAGCGAAGAAGGACTGATCGAAACTACTTCAAAACTCGACTTGGCTTGGAGAGAAGACACCCCGCAAGCAGTACAGCAACTCGAGCAGCTCCTTCGCACGCTCCGACTTGAAGCACCCACCTCTGCTCCCGCTCCCACGAGCTCTCCCGGGTCTCACCAGAGAAGCAGATTCCAACAGGGCAACACTGGTGAGTCGGACGACTTGGAGAAGAGCGAGCGAGGAGACTCCCTGGACCTGGAGGGGGAGAATCCTCGACACGAGCGTTCCCCGGAGGCAGGCCTCGGTCGCTGGGTTCGGGAAGGAACCTTAGCTGGCGAGTGGACTGCTTGGTCCTGCGATCTCAGAACTGAACCGCTGGAGTGAGGAGCAAGAGATTTCGAAGCAGACTCGACCGCCGTTCCGGCCGACACGTGTTTCTCAACGGCGATTCTTCTGCGCGCGATACCGATCAGTTGCGCTCTCGGAGAACTGCACAAGCAGGATGGCGAACGTCGGGGACGCCGTGTTGGATCTGTCGAGTCGTGCCCGACTAAATTCCTCGGAACGCGACTTCATTTGAACGGACGACGCGCCGTGTGCTCCTACAAGACTGCTTCGGATCTCTGAAGGGGGGGCCTCGAGGTGCGTTCCGATTCGAGCGGAACGAACGCCGTAAGGAGGAGGAGGGAGGCTAGGGGAGGGTTCGTCACAAAGTTGAAAGAGGTCGTCGCGTCGCGACCCGTGTCGCCAGGGCCAACGGTTTGCAAAGTCTATTTGGCCTCGCTCTTCTTCCGCTTCAACGGCCCTCTAGCTCTTCTTCGTTCCTTCTCCCATCACTCTCGTTTCTGTTTCGTCGCTTTGCTCTCTCCACGCCTCACGCGCAGCAGTCGCACACCAACACCCACACCCCCCGCCGCACAACATGCACGCCGCACGGTCACCCTTTGTCCTTCTCCTCCTCCTCCTTTCCTCCTCTTCCGTCTTCGCCACGCTCCGCTGCTTCGAGTCCGACCTCCTCGACGCAACCATCAAGCAGGGAGTTGCCAAGCTGCGTGCTCCCGTCACAGGCTCGAGTCGCGGAATCTTCAAGGCCTCCACTTCGTCGAAAACCGTCACCAAGGGCAGGGTCGCTGCTGCCAAGGTTACTCCCGTCGTCAAGACAGTCGTCCCTGCGATCAAGACCCCCACCGCGTCGACTCTCGAGGATGGCGCCACCAAGGCTGTCTCGCAGTTCTCCAACTCGAATCTCCTCACCAAGGAGCAGTCTGACAAGCTCTCGGCTGGTACGTGCGACGTGACGACGTTACGAGGGGATTGAGGAGACGAACTAACGAGTTCTCTCTTTGTGCAGCTCTCGCCGCCGCAATCAAGGCTCAACTGGCCGCCGAGGAAGCAGCGGAATCCGTCCAGACATTTACTCGTGCGTGCGAAGCGAGACGAGGGTGTGGAGCTTCACTAACGATCCTTCACAGTAACTCGAGTCCTGACGAGGACTGCTCTCGGCGCGGTTTCTACGCAGACGCTGACGGTCACCAACAACGGCACCATCACGGCGACCGCGACGGCTGCTCCCGAACTCATCACCGTCACCGAAGTGGCCACCTCCACCCTCACCGCCGACAGCGCCGCAGGAAGCGCCGCCGCCGCTGCAGCTCTCAACATCAAGGCTGCGATTGACTCGGCTTTCGCTGCCGTCAACCTCGCCCAAGGGGATCTTTCCGCCGAGACGGTCGCGGATCTCGAGGCCTGCTTGACCACCGTCCTCGCTGCTGGTGGCATGCCCGACGGATTCGCTTGCTTGTCCGAGTCGGGAAGCACCGCAGCTGGTCTGCAGGCGACGCTCGACACGACCCTCTCCCAGGTTCGTCTCTCCATCTTTCTCGCTCGCTCGCTCTCCCCCGCTAACCCATTGCTGAAACGCAGTTCGTCGGCATCCTCCCTAACATCATCATCGAGAACCTCTTCGCCGCCGTCAGCTCCTCCCTCGGCGCCCTCCTGCCCTCGTCCGAATCCGCTCTCATCGCTCAAATCGAAGCCTCGATCAAGTCGGTTATCGCAACCATGTCGGGCTCATCGGCGACGGCGCTCATCCAGGCTGGAAACTGCTACACGGCTGCGATCCAGCTTCAGGGCAACACGTCGTCGATGGAGTGCTTCGCAACTGGCGCGCTCAAGACGCTCCAGACGGCGCAGATTGGAGTCATGGAGAGCTTCGTTGGCGTGCTGCCTGCTTCGCTGATGACGAGCGTTCAGAGTACGTTGGTCGTTCCGTTTTCGAGGAGAGCTTCGCTGACGAAACTGTTCTCGCAGACATCATCGCGTACAACTTTGCCAACAGTGGCGATTCCTCCCCAGAGAGTCTCGCAGCTCAGGTGCGTTTTCTCCTTCCTCTGCCTGCAAAGATTCGGAGACTGACACCTTCGTCGTGACCAGGTTCAAGCCCAGATCTCCAACGCCATCAACTCGGCCGCCTCGACTCTGAGCGGCAACACCGTCACCCTCGCCAACATCCTCCAAAGCTGCACGACGCAGCTCATCCTCAGTGCGTCCTCACTCTCTATCCCCCTTTACCTCGCTAACCCTCTCTCCAGCCGGAAACGCCACCCTCGCCCAAGAATGCATCACCCAAGGCTCCGCCCCGCAAGTTTCCCAAACCCTCATCCTCGGCATCGCCGAGCAATTCACAGGCTACCTCCCCTCCTCCTTCTTCTCCTCCCTCATCTCCGCCGCCTCCCCCCTCCTCTCCAACTCGACCTCCAACCCGACCGGCGCCTCGGCGGCCGAAATCGCCAACGCGTTCGATTCCTTCTTCAACAATGCTACGAGTTACGGACCAGCGTATGGGTACTGCATCGCCCAGGTTCAGAAGTGCGTGACGGAGGCGTTTAGGGCTGGTGGGACGCTCGAGGCTGTGTGCGCGGGTCCGGTCGAGGGGTGCGAGTTGCCTGCGAGGAGGAAGAGGTCGTTGGGGGAGGAGACGAGGACGAGCGAGGTGGTGGTTGAGGGGATGATGGAGGCGGTGGAGTGGCTTGGGCAGGAGGGAGTCGAGGGGAAGGTCCTTAAGGCGTTGCAGGACGCTGTTGAGGGGTTCGTGAGGAAGGAGGAGGCGGAGGGACTGAGGGTTCAGAGGGAGAAGAGGGTCGCGGGGTGGGCTTGAAGAGCGGTGCGTTAGATCTAGGAATTTGGTGTTGTAGGATTGTGTTGGCAACCCTGGTTGGTTGTCAAGCGGCATTTGCGTCTTTTTAATGCGTCCTCGCTCGCGTTTCTTTCTTCTCGTTATTTTCTCCTCGTGTTGGCTGAGGGCTACTCTCTCCTGGACTCGCTCGCAAGGAAGGCAAGGAACGAGACAGCAGCATCGCAAGTCTTGACCAGCCGTCAAGGAGAGAGGAGCTGCTTCTCCCGACCCCCGCCCTCCGACCCGCCACGTCAACGCCTTCGCTCTCTCTCTCCTCACCTCTCCTCCGGCGCTTAGGTGCCTCTCCTCTCGGCGCCTGTGGGTTCATGAAGGTGAGTAAGCTGCCAGTGGAATGGACTGGCTGGTGGAAGGAAGGCAGACCTGTGCGGTGGTGCCTTGCTCCTCCCTGCCCTCCCGCCTCCTCACGAGCACAAGCTGACGGCGACTTCTCCTCCCAGGACGCTGTTTGAACCTCTCCACCTCGACTATACCCCTACGTCTCGCCGCACCGCACCGCAGGACCACCCTGTCCTCTCTGATCCATGAGTCGCCCAAGCCGCTCCTCCTCCGGCTTGCTGGTCACCGTTACGCCCTCCCAGTCCGCCTTCTTTGCTGGCGAGCTCTTCAGCGCGACCATCACCCTCTCCAACCCAGCCCCCGTCACCGCCCCGCCCAACCTCCACGCCCTCCACTCCCTCTCCCACCTCCCCACTCCCCAAACAGCCGTTCCAGGTACTCCAGGCGCCTGGCGAGCTACGCAGAAAAACGCGGGCCGCAACCGACCTCCCAGCGCGAGCCATATCGGCTTGGCAGAGTACGGCACGACCCACCTCGATTCGGACGACATCCCTCCCTCCCCCTTCTTCGGCTCCAACTCTGGGACCTTCCAGCGCCAACCCTCCTACTCCCACCAGCAGCCCGAGCGCGAAGTCACCTACTCGGTCGAGTTGGGAGGAGCTCTCCCTACCCCCAAGTCGGCCGCATTCGGAGCGTTCCCTCCTCTCCCTCCTCAGTCGAACAACCGCTCAGTCTCAGGAACGGCTACCCCGGTCGCATCGACTTCCAACCCTTCGCTTCCGACGCGGAAAGGCCTCATTGGGAAGCCGTTGCCGAGCGCGCCGTCTTCGGAGGGGCGGAAGAGCGCGGCGGCAGGGCTTTATGGAGGAGGGCCGCGAAGGCCGGGGATTGGGAAGCATGGGAGGACGCAGAGTATGGGGTTTAGTAGTCCGGATTTGATTGGGAGTATGCAGGAGGATGGGAGGAGGAGCGGGAGTGGAGCGAGGGCGAGGGGCCATGGGAAGAGCAGATTGGGAGGGAGCATGGGAGAGGGACTGGGTATCGAGGAGAGGCGGAAGAGCTCTGCCAACCCGCGACGTGAGGAATCTCTGGGTTTTATCACACGCGTGGGCAGGTCGCTGATGTGCTTGTCGCAGTGCCATCTGCCATCGAGGAGGAGCCATTGCCACCGACGACTCCCGTCGCACTATCCCTTCCCTCTCTCGACACCGCCAGCTCTTCACCCTCAACCTCGACCCCTTCCCTCGTCATCTCCAACGCTTTACCCCTCAAGAACAGTCCGTACGGCCAGCAGCACGTCGACCAGTCCAACGCCCTCGCTTCGACGTTCTCCCTCGCCAACTCGGACGGCTCCGACTTTAACCCCTCAGACTCCAACCTCGACGTCTCAGGTCAAGGATTCTACGGCGTCGGGCAGAACGAGACGATGGATTCGGTCGTGCGCGATGACGTCGAGGACTGGACGAGACGCGCCTCGGGTTCGCAGAGCGCAGGACCTACGTCGACCTCCTTCCCCGACCCTCGGAATCGCTCCGTCTCTTACGGCGGGAATCCCTACGCCGCTTCCTCTTCGCACCCTCGCAACCCCTTCCTCCATCCTCCCAACACCGTCACCGTCCTCTGGTCGTTCGCCCACCTCGAAGGGACGTTCGAAGTCGACGACGCTCTCATCAAGCCCGCCGAGTTCAACGAGGTCAAGCGGGGTTTGATCGATGGGTTCGGTTCGGGGATTGGGGGAGGGACGTTGGAGGAACGGAAAGGGAGCGTAGGGTGGCGGGACTGGCTATGGGGCGAGCAGGGGAGGAAGACGGCGAGCTTGGAGGAGAGGAAGAACTCGTCGATGAGGGAGAAGAGTATTCCGACCTTCTCGAGCCCGCCGAGCATCTTGGGAGTCGATTTGGTTCTCGAGCCGGGGGAGAGCAAGAGCTGTGAGTTCGCTTTTGCTTCTCATCTCGAGAATGGTTGCTGATTGCTCCTCGAGCGCAGATTCTTTCAGCATTCGCATTCCAGCCGACTTGCCACCTTCGTTCCGAGGGAAGTCGATCAAGTTCTCCTACCACCTCGTCGTCGGAACGAACCGCTCGGCCGTCGTCCCCGTCGCAGCTCCCGCAAGACGAGCAGCATCGAAGGAGGCGTTGAGCCGGGTCATGCGCGTTCCAGTGCGGGTGTACAACCACGTTGGAGGTACGTTGGCTGCGTTTCGAGCTGAGAAGAGCTGAGCTGATCGTTGGTCGTTCTCGCAGTGACTGGTGCACGACCGTTCTACGACCTCACAAACCCTATCGTCTACCACCGCGACGAAGCTTCGACGAGCGGAGTCGACGACCCCAAGATCGTCAAGCGCGCTCGACGACCCAGTACGTCCTCTCCTCCCCGTCCGCATCGCACTCCTCAACTCTTCTCTCCCAGGTGCTGGTCGCGCAGATTTCGAGGCCTACACCGCCACTCTCCTCGATTCGGTCGAGTCTCACTCTCCCCCAGCCGGCGCCGATGAGGACGAGCATGGAGGGACGATGATGGAAGCTGCTCCGGCACTGAGGCCTGAGATGCGGGGACGGCATGGGAGCTTTCCGAACGATGGGCATGTGGGAGGGGCGGAGGAGGAGGCGGTGGGGTGCAAGGCGGCGGTCGAGATTGTTTCGCGGAATTCGCAGAAAGGCGAGTGCTTGGGTTTCCGAGTGGGCGAGATGGGTTGGGCTGATGCGTTGGCGCAGTGTCGTACGATATCAACAAGGATGGGTACATGGTCGCGAGTTTGACCCTCGTCAAGTCTGCGTACCGACTTGGCGAGACGGTGAACGGGTCGGTGGTCATCAACTCGGGCGAGGGGCGTGTTCTGAGGGTGAGTTTATTCTGGCGTGCTGGAATCCTCTTCCGTGTTGCTAACACTGTCTCTGGATCTGCAGGTTTCGGCGCGACTGGAAACGCACGAGCTCATCGAGACCTCCATCGCAACCAAGTCGGCTCCTCAAGTCCGCCAGATCACTCGCCGACTGCACTCGGAACACCACGAGACGACCCTCGACTCTGCCCGCATCGGCTTCGCACTCGCCATCCCCAGCGGCGCCACTCCCGACTTTGCCACCAGTGGCGTCAAGCTCCAATGGAGCGTCCGCCTCTCCTTCCTCGTCATCCCTCCTTCTCCCGACTCTCCCCCCGCCAAAGCCCCTCTTAGCAACGGCGCTCGTACCCCAACCGAGGGAAGTTCGCCTCAGCGACACGGTCGCAGCAAGTCCTTCGCCTACGGTTTCGAACCCGCCGTTCCCCTGACCCTCCCCGCCGCACCGACCATCCTCCCAACCGGCGCGACGCACCTCATGCCTGTCCTAGGCCCCCTCGACACTTCGACCGGCTGCATCTCGTACCGCGCCGTTCCCGACCTCGGCTTCGTCCCCATCCTCTTCTCCTCCGCCGCGCCGGACCTCCCCTCCCCTGGACCGCTACAGCGATCAGCGAATGGGAAAGCGCACAAGAGCTCGGCGTCGTTGAGCTTGCCGAGGACGAGCTCACCGTTGCAGCAGGCGTCGGTCGTGCTCGTTCCGGCAAAGATTGAGACGGTCGAGTGCTCGATTCCGATCAAGGTGTACCCTGGGTGCGTTTTATCGCTTCCTTTCTGGGTCGTGGGCTTTTACTGATGGCCTGTGGTCGCAGGAACACGCCGTTCAAGCCGACGATTACGGTGTCCGATGCCTGAGGAGGAATGAGCGAGAGGAGGAGCGTTAATATCAGCGGATCTAGCAGCACCTTTCGCCGTCTTGATCGCGTTGAGCAGTGAGAGTATTAAGAACAGCCTTACTTGCCTGCTGAACCCATTCACGCGGAGACCAGCTTCAAAACTAAGTCCAGCGGGCGGGGCGGGCGTGCTTGAGTGTCGCTGGGCGGCCCCTGCTCTTGCTCTCCTATGGACGACGACGAACCCGAGCTTCTCTCTTTCGACTCTTTGGATCCTCGACGACAGCCTTCTTACGACAACAACGACAACGAAGCTCCAGGTCCAGTCTCTCCCCTCCCCGCCAATCGCGTCCAGCTCCCCTCGTTCCCTCGTCCCTCTCTATCGCCTTCGTCCTCCAAGACCTTCGTCCGCACGCTCTCTTCACGAACCAGCTCAGGGCTCGACCTCGGCATGTCTAGCAACCGCTACCAGCCTCGATTCGCTGGCGGCGCCACCTCTCCCGTCGATGGGGAGTTCTCAGGCTCTCCGCGAGCGGCAAGTCCCATGGAGCGGTCGGAACGGTCAAGGCTGCAGGAGGGGGGCGAGAGTATGGGCAGCCTGGAAGAGGTGAGCTTTTGAATCCGGTGCGGACAGTGGACAGCGGGCGTTGGGAGGGGACCTCTGGCACATCGTCACTGGGCTTCGAGCTCGAGGGAAGGCGCTGGCTGTGGGAGCGTGCAGCTGAAGGTCCTCGCGAGGAGTCTGTGCAAGCAATTGCAAGCTCTGTAGAGGAGCCACCTCGACGTCGAGAGGCCCTTGTCGCTGCTGGGGAACAGCTCATCTGCCCGCAACAACACGCGCTGACGAGCGTCCTTCTTTCCTCACAGGAAGTCCAGCGAACCCGCAGAGCCCGCAGAGCCCGCACCGAACGCCAATCTTCTCGCACCATCACCCACGACGCAATCAAGGCCACCGTCGCTGCACCAGCTCCCTCGCCTGCCTCCCACCTCCCCTCCAACTCGTCGACCTCTCGCCAAGCCAGCGATGTCAGGGACACGGCCTCCGCACGCGAGAACATCTTTGCTCTCGCCTCGGCGAGGAAACCTTCGACTGGATCCGCTCCCTCTCTCGCGTCGTTCATGGGCGGAGGAAGCAAGCCGCCTCCGCTCCATCGAGTCGGGACAGGACCTACGCAGGACGAGCAGGAGGGGACGGCGAAGCTCGAGGAGGAGATGGAAGCGAGGAAGGCCAAGTGGGGGAACAAGGAGGACGTCGCCCCGGTCCGAGGTCCCAGCCTGGCGAGTCTCATGAAGGGACGCGCGCAGACCGACCAGCCAAGTCCCGTCGAGCAAAGGGTCGCACAGAAATGGGGCGCCTCCAAGACCAGCTCGGTTCCAGCGACGTACGGTCCCACGAGCATCGTCCCCCAGTCTCCTTCCAACTCGATCAATCCTCCTTCGCGCGACTACGTCCCCTCCTCCACGGTCACCCCGTCCCGCCCAACGTACTCCGCCTCTCCTGCATCTTCCTTCACCGGCGCGCCTTTCACCTCCACTCCTTCAAACCCCTCCCTCGCCAGCGCGCTCGGCTCGAAAGCCTCCGGACCCCGCCTCAACACCCCCGCCGCCCAGCCCACCGTCGAGGAAGGTCCCGCGCACGCTCGTTCGCGGGGAGCCGTTGCGATGCCCGGCATGGTTCCCGTCGGAATCGTCCGAGAGCGAACGCGCTCCCTCACTGGAGCCACCCTCCCCATCATCGAAGCGAAGGTCCTCTCGCGCACCGCGCCCGCAGACGACGTACCACTCCCGATCGTTGCCCCTTCGTTCAGCGAACCTTCTCGCACGTACGGCCTTCCCCAATCATCCATCCCTACCACGACCTCCTCCTCCGCCCCAGCATTCCAGAAGCCCGCGACGTCCGCGTCCATGGCAGCGACCAACTCTCTCACTCGCCTCCAGTCCAACATCGTCAGCGAGCGTCTCAAGCAGAGCGAGGCTCAGGTCGCAGCGACCAATACTCCCACGAAGACTCCTACAGCGGAGAAGCGCCGCAGCGTCCTCGAGCGATGGGGTAGGGACGAACCGAACTCGACGCCTTCGAGTCCTGTTGTCGGAGCTTCCAAGCTGCCGTGGGGAGAGAAGTCGGAGGAGAGGGACGCAAAGGTCCTCACGGGGATCAGAGGAGGCGAGTTCAGCAAGGGACTGGCGAAGCTGCCCGTCAGCGGAGGACCCACTGTCCTTGTCGACGCAGCTATCGAGCAAGTACGTTCCTCTTACTCTTTCTCGTCGGCGAACATTGCTAACGCTCTTGCGCAACTGAAGAGCGCCGCACGGGGCAGGATTCCTCGCCGCACTCTTCCTTCGGCCTCCTCGTCTCTCGCCCCCTCACTCGTCCCCTCCTCCCCCACCAAGATCTCCAGCGCGCCCGTCTTCTACCACGCCGAATCCTCGCCACAAGTCGACTCGCCCTCGATCGAAGGCAGCTTGGGCGGAGAAGCCCCAGAGTCGAAGGAGCCCAGTGCTGCCCCCGAGCGATCAAGGGGATGGACGGGACCCCCGATTGGAGTCAGGGAGGGTAGGAAGCCTGCGACGGAGGAGGAGGAGCCGGTGGCAGCAGTCAAGCGCGTTCCAGGCGTCGCACTGCCGGGAATGAGTCGGTCGGCGCCTCCTCCGTCGTCGGATCCTACGATGTCGCGACTCATCGCCAGTCAGTACGAGACGTCGAGGGGACTCAAGGACGTTCAATCTTCGCCGCGCTACGACGAGCCCGAACGACCGACCGCGATGGAGATGGCCAACTCGCTCAGCAACGCCTCCCCTTCCAAGCCGATCCCCTTCCCCGTCGACACTTACCCTTGGTCTACCGCCAAGTCGTCCTCAAGTCGTCCTACCTCCTTCTGCGGCCCTTCTACGCCTCTCGCCACCCCCCGCCCAATCACCATCTCCGCTGCCCAGCGCCTCGCCTCGCTGGAGCTTGACAACAGGCCTTGCTCGCCCGGAGGCTCGGTGCGGAACGCGATCGCGTCGTGGGGAACTCCCACTCGCTCGGATGCGAATACGACTTCGGTCAAGGAGTCTTACGGCGTCAAGGTACCGTCGAGGAAGGCCTCTTTCGAGATCAAGCCGACAGCTCTCGTCGAAGATCCGACCCCTCCCGCCAAACGAACCGCCGACGAAACCTTTCCCTCGACTCCCAAGGCAGCCAAGGCAGCCACGACCTCCGACGAGGGCTTCAAGACGCCGACGACGAGGTCCCGCCGAGGCAGTGCCAACCGCCTCCCCACCGGCCAAGTCGCCAAGCTCATCCGCAAGGCTTCTACTCCCTCCCTCACCAGCGGCAAGCCCGTCTCGATCGAGATCTTCTCCATCACCTCCGACTCCTCAGAGCCCATCGACCTCACCGACGGAACGTTCTACGAAGCGGAGCTTCTGGCGATCGTTCATCGTACGAAGGCGTCGGGACTCGCGACGACCAAGGTCTTTGTCTGGCGCGGGCGCGAAGCTGTGGTCGATGCGGCTTCCTCGGAGCGGGTGGAGAAGCTCGCGCAGCAGCACGGTACGAAGGCGATCGAGATCCAGCAAGGCCACGAGACTCGAGAGCTTATGGAGCTTGTCGGAGGGGAGCTCGTAACTCGCCAGGTTCGTCCTTTTCTGGTTCCCTCGCTCGACCCGGCTGACGATGGCCGAATTTGCAGGGCTCTCGTCAGTCTTTCGACAAGCACAATGTTCAGTTGTACTCTGTTCGTTCGGACGCCGCTGGAGTGTTCATCACGGAGGCTTCGGTGGTGAGTGAAGCTGCCGTCGTCGTTCGATTGATGCTGACTCTTCTCGCATCCCCAGTCTCCCTCCAGTCTTTGCTCGGGCTTCTGCTCCGTCCTCAGCTTGATGGGCGACGTCTTCGTCTGGCTCGGGAAGGGGAGCTTCGAAGCGGAGCGCAAGCCGGCGATCGCTTTCGCTGGCAAGCTGGCTGTGAGTTTCCTTGCTTTTCAGCTCGCCGTCGAGACTGACGCTCGCTCGCAGGACGGTCGCGAAGTCACGGTGCTGGACGAAGGCTTTGAGACTGAGTTTTTCTGGGTCTCGCTGAACGCGCTGGACAGCAGCAACGACATTGCTTCTGCCCACGTACGTCCTCCCTCTCCTTGCTTTCCAGCTTCCGCTGAGCTTTTCGCTGCGCAGTACTGGCGATTCCGCCCCACTCACCGCCACCAGCTCGCCGTTCTCGCCGTCGACTCTACCTCCAGGCCAGGCGTCAGTCGCGTAGACTCTTCGGTCGTTCCGGACTCCTGCATCTCTGTCGTCGACGGAGGCTTCGAGCTCTGGATCATCTGTCCTCAAGGCCAGGAGAACAACCGCGACAGCCTCGCCGTCGCGTAAGTCCCGTTCAAGGATCGTGAGGGGGAGCTGCGCTGATCGTCTTTCCGCAGGCTCGACGCGTCCGAAGAGCTCGCCAAGTTATGGAAGTCTCGCAACCTCCCCTACCGCCCTCCTCAACACGTCCTCCTCTTCCCCACCGCTATTCCCAGGGATGTTCCCCATCTCGCACGCCAGCTCGACCTTGCCCGACTCGTGAGTTTCCTCCGCCTTCTCGCCGGTCGTAGCTGATGTGAAACCCTCTCCAGAACGCCGGAGCCACGCCAACCGAGATGAACCTCTACACGTCGCTCGAAGCGAGGTCGACCTTGCTCTGAGTGAGCGGCCATTCGCAGAGATCAACCTATTCCGCCAACCCCAGGCAGTTTTGTAATTCAACGAGGATGAGGATGAACGACACAACACATGACAATTTCCGCGCTACACGACGTTTTCTGCTCCTATCGAAGCTCGCCTTCTACTGATACTGCTCCGCCCCTCCCTCCCCCACACACTGCTGCTTGGCGTAATACCTCCCCTCGGTATACTGATCCCCTCCCTCCCCCTCATACATCTGCTTCCCATACGTCGTCGTAGGTCTATAAGGCTGCCTATAAGCCCTCGACGCCTCGTACTCGAACTGCCGCCTCGCCTCCTCCATCGACGCGGGCGGGAGCGTCGTGTACCCCTGCGAGAAGACGGGTTCCAGCGGGCGAGGAGGGAACTGGAATTCCGACGTCGTTGCCGGGGCGGAGAGGGGAGCGTAGTAGGGCGTTGCGGAGGGAGGGCTTGGGGGGAACCATTCGTGGGAGGAGGGGTCTGGAGCCCAGGTTCCGTTGGCGAGGTACGAGGAGTCGAATTGGGGAGGGGGGTTG
>JANGFH010000391.1:0-51593 GCA_025758715.1 Glaciozyma martinii | reverse complement strand
CGTTGACGCCACTACCTGCCACTCCCAGGCCCAACTTGAGCCCCAGCACTGCACGCAGTTGAGCGACAGCCTTTCTACAATCCTCCACCAGTACGCGTCCCGCCTGCTCCCCTCCAAGCGCCGACAGCAGCCAGACTCACCGAGTGCCACGAAACGCCCAGTGACTCCTGATCCTTCCAAGCACTCTAATCTCAGCGAGCGTATAGTGAGCCTCTCCGGCGTGTTTCTGCGATGTGGCCTAGAGAGCTCAGCCGCGAAGAGGCAGGAGCGTTCTAGTGGGAGGCAGCGGCGAGTTAGTACCGGCAACGGCGAAGGCTGGGGCGGACAGCTGGCCACGTACTTGGATACCAGGGCTCCACTCACACAGCCAGGCGACTCTGCGCGTTCCAGTCGAGACGAGAGGGCGAAGTGGACAAGAGCAACCTCCGCCTGCCGGACTCGGCTTGACTTCCTCCTCTCACTCGCCTGTACAAGCTCAGAGGACTCTGCACGAGTAGCCGTACGCTGAGCTCTGCAGTCGGCGTCAAGGTACGCGTTCGTCTCAGTCTGCGCCGTCCAGTCCTCGCCGCTCACCATCGCCGCGCGTTCTCCAGCTCCTCTCAGATCCCAGGTTCGACTTCAGCCAGCTCTGGAGGCAGGATGACCTTGAGGTACTGGGCAGCGTACTCGGCGTACGCCAGCAGCGCTCTCGCTGTAGCTCAGCTCGTCAACTCGGCCGTCCCCAGCCCTTACATGGTACGCTCGCTCCCAGCTGGTCCCCCAACTCCAACGCAAGCTGAACAAGACGACAGGACGAACTGTTCCACATTCCTCAAGCTCAGGCGTACTGCAGAGGAGACTTTGGCACTTGGGATCCTCTCCTCACGACTCCTCCAGCACTCTACGTCCTCTCCTCCCTGTTCTCCCGCATCTCCTGCCGTCCACCAGCTCTCCGACTCCTCAACACCTTGTTCCTACTCCTCCTGCCACCACTCTACTCCATCCTCTTCCGCCTCATCCGACATCCCGTCCTACGACCTTCGACAAAGGGCAAGGTGACGCCGTCCAAGTTGGCGAAGGAGGAGGTGGAACGAGGCGAGGAGGGAGACGAGGGGATCGTATTGGCGTGCTTTCCCGTGGTGGCGTTCTTTGGGTGGCTGTATTATACGGATCTGGGGAGCTTGGTCGGGGTACTGCTTTCGCTCGCGATGAGCTTGAAGGGGAGGTGGGGGTTGTCAGCGCTGGTGAGTTGGCAATCTTTGGGGAGGAGGGGAGAGCTGATGAGATCGAGAACAGGCAGGAGCAGCGGCGTGCTGGTTTAGGCAGACCAACATCATCTGGTTAGCGTTCGTTGCTGCGACGGCGGTAGTGAGATCGCTTCAATCGCAGTCGGAGCTGTACGACCCCTCGCTGTCCAAGGCAACCCTGCGTGCGTCCTCTCTGATAAACGCAGAGCACTAACTGATCCCCTGAACAGGCGACGTTCCCATCTCGATCTACTCTCTCGCACTCCACTCCCTTCGCAACGTCCCGCTCCTCGCGCCCCTCTTCGCTGCCTACCTCCCAGTCTTTATCGCGGCAGGAGCATTCGTTTACTGGAACGGTGGCATAGTGCTAGGTTCGTCCCTTTTGTTTCTTTCGGAGTCGCTAACAGCGACGAGCAGGCGACAAGCTCAATCATGTTCCAACATTCCACCTTTCGCAGCTATACTATTTTACGGCTTTCTCCGCCGTATTCCTGGCGCCTGTGACACTCAGTCCTCGAGTGGTCAAGACTTCCATTCTCTCTCTCGTTGGCTCTCCCAGGTCCGTCCTCTCTTCGCGTTCGCGAGCTTCACTAACCCGTCGCAGCCGCATCCTCCTCACTCTTCTAACTCTCGCTGGCATGTGCTGGACCATCTCCCAATTCACGTGCGTCCATCCAGGGACGTTCGCTCTATCCAAGTCTGACGAAGCGGTCATCGCAGCATCGCCCATCCCTTCCTCCTCGCCGACAATCGACACTATGCCTTCTACGTCTGGCGCCGCATCATCAACCCCCACCCCCTCGCCCGTTACTTCCTCACCCCTCTCTACCTCTTCGCTTCTCGCATCCTCTTGTCCTCCCTGGGTCCGTCTTCCTCCCTCACTTCCTCTCTCCCTACACCCGCTGACCTCAACCCTCGCAGCATCCTCGCAAACCCTCACCCTCCTCCCAGCCCTCCTCTCTCTCCTCTCCCTCGCCCTCACCCTAATCCCCTCACCCCTCATCGAACCACGCTACTTCCTGATCCCATACGTCCTCCTCCGACTTCATCTACGGGTACCGGGGGGTACGAGGGAGAGGAGGTGGAGGTTGGGCCTGGAGGGATTGCTGTATTTGGCGGTGTTGGGCGGGACGGTGGGGGTTTTTGTGGGAAGGGGGTTTGAGTGGGAGGGGAGGGACGACGTGATGAGGTTTATGTGGTGATCAAGGATGTTATGAAGCGCCGGGTCGGATTGGGAACTGGCTGCTTGCTGCTCGCTGCCCTGTCCTCGCTGCTCAAGCGCTCAATGTCCACTCAACTCTCACCCCGCTCGAGAACAGGCTCGGAACGACAGCTCGGAACGACAGCTCTCCCACCCACTCTTCTTCGCGCACTACGCTCGCAGAACCCAATTCATCTCGCAGACCAAAACAAAAACACACAACAAAGCACAAACTCCTCCTCAAGCCTCCCCCTCTCCCCCTGGCCCCCAACTCCCAACCCCAACGCCTCCCCAGCTCATCTTCCGCCACTTGGTCGACTCCGGTCCCGGTCCAGGCGAGGCGTTGTCGCTCGTTCGGTACTGGAGAGCAAGGTTCGATGCGGGCCTGCTCGTTCTCATCGACGGCGGCTCGGAGTCTTCCTCCCGAACGCGCTTCTTGTGCGACCGCTTCGCCGGCGGGGGAGGCAAGGCGGGGAGGGAGAAGGCGCTCGACGATCCCGGCACCGTCGTTCCTCCCAATGCTGGCGGCGCGTCCTCGAAGACTGGCACTCGCTTCTTGTGCGATCGCTTCGGCTGCGGAGGAGGGGTGGCGGCGCCCAACGATCCGAAAGAGCGCACGGCGGGTGACGGCGCGCGCTTGTTCCTCGCTGGTTGAGCGTTCGCGCCGGTGGACACGCGCTTCCTGTGCGATCGGACGGCCTTGGGCAGCGAAGGAGGAAGGACGAATCCGCGACGAGGCGGAGCGATGATCGAGGTCCAGGTGGTGGGTGGAGCGGGCGATGGGACGAGGTAGGCGAGGGAGCGAACAATCTTCTCTCGAGTCGCAGCGGTGGCGGACTTGGTCGCTCCTTCGTTCGCTGCATCACATCAGGAGGGGTTTAGCAGCAGATCGAAGAGAAGAGCGGTGAGAAGGGACGGACGGAGGTTGTGCAGCTTGCGAACGACAAGCGTTTCCTCGTAAGAGCCCTTGACAAGGAGCGTCGTGACGTGAACCGGCTTCGTCGATCCAAGGCGGTGAGCGCGCTTGATCGCTTGGAATTCCGCTCCTGCACCAAAAGCTGTCAGCGACGGGCGCACGCAAGGAAGAGGGAGGCAGACGAACCTCCGTCCATGATCGGCTGAAGCAAGATGATGCGCGAGGCCGACGAGAGATCGAGTCCTTGCCCTCCGAACCGGGCGTCGACAAGGATGACTTGGATCTCGTGCGCTGACGTCGAATTGAAGCGGATGGCGGCTTCTCATCGAGTTCGGGTCGGAATGTGCGAGGCGAAGAGCTCGTGGTCGATCCCGTACCTGGAGAGGAGCGTCAGCTCAGCTTGGGCACGAAGGGACGAAAGAACGCACAGATCAAGAGCCTCGCTCAAGCTGGTGAGAAAGATCCCGACGTCGGGACCGCCAGCGAAGACGACGAACTTCTCCTCCGGGAAGCGGTGGAGCTCCTCGACGACAAAGTTGAGCTTAGCCGAAGTAAGGCGACCAGAGACAATTTGGCTCAAGATGGAGCTGGTCTCGAGCTGGAGACCCTTGGACTTGGCTCCGCCCCGGCGAGCTGTCGAAGAGGAAGCCCCATGCGCGACGTCGAAGAGGAAGCCCCATGCGCGACGTCGATGAGCTTCTGGGTGAGCTCAGACGATCCCAGCGGAGGTTTCGATGCCGCCGCTTCCAGCATCCCCCGGCGCAGGACGATCGCTTCGCTGACGGTCAGAAGCGCGTAGCGGTCTGCACCGATGGACTCCTCGATGCTACCGTATGCAGCGACGACTGCAGCGGGCAGCCCTCGGACTTGGATGCTGACGACCTGCGCCTTGCCGACGACCTCACGCCAAACGAGGTCACTGGACGCCCTCCCCAGAGTATTGACGACGAGTCGAAAATCCTCCCCGACGCCCTCTGGCGTTCCGAGCAGGTTGACTGCCGCCTTCAGGCGACGGTCGACGATTCCGAGCAGGCGAGGAGCAGCAAAGATGGTGCTGGCGGTCGAGAGGTCGCTGGCAAATGCGGAGAGGTCGGCGTTGTCGGTAGCGAGGAGAGGGTTCGAGAGCTGGAATCCGCAGGCGCATTAGAAGGAGCCTCGCGCAAGAGTAGAACTGAAGGCGCACCTTGAGACTTGCCAGTGCGAGCAGAGCGTTGTAGGACTTGGTCTCGATGCCGCCAGTCTGGACGTATTCGATCTTGCGTGTGAGCGTCGGGAGCACACGTTGGAGTTCCGAGGGGTCGTTCCGGACGAAGGTCGAGTTGAGGAGAGACCCCAGTCGGGTCGAGTCTCGCCCGTCGCGGAAAATTGGCGCGGTGACGAGACGAAGCCAGTCGGTGGGAGAGGGGAAGGATGGGTGCTGGATGACGTGGGAGAAGAGCTCTCCGATGTCGGTAAACGTGCGCTCGTCGACGGCGAGCTCGTCGACAGCCGCGACATCGACGGGGACTGGCTCGTTCGGGGTCGGGCGGGTGAACAAGTTCATCGCAGGTGTCCCCGAAACGATCCAGGTCGAGTCGGTGCGGAGCTGTACGGAGACTGGTTAGCTGCGTTTAGGAATGCGAACGCAGGAAGGAGCGCACCTGCTGAGCCATTGCCTGGCGATTGCTGCCGTTGTTGTTGGCGAACGTGTGGCCCTCGTCGATGACGAGACGTTTCCAGTGACAGCGCCACAATGGGGATGTCTCCGTAGCCTGCTTGAGCGCCTTGCCGAGGAGATCGAAGGTGATGAGGACGAGGTCGAGGTCGGCCGTCACTTCCGCCAGAGTGAGGAGTTGGACGTCGCGAAACGACGCGCTCTTGAGGAATCCACGCTGGACGTGCTTCGCAAGCTCACTCTCCCATTGCGAGAAGACGCTGTCGGGTAAGACGACGAGGGTTGCGGCCGTGAGACGAATCCTGGGCGGAGGAGCCCTCGCGGATTGCTCTGCCTTGCGAGGTCGAAGAGTCGTGGGAGTTTGGGAGACGTAGAAGAGAACTGGCTCGTCGAGATCCGGCGCCTTGACCGGGGGGAGGGAACCGTCGGCCGATCTTGCGTCGGGGAGCTCTCCGCGAGTCGAGAGGACGAGAGCGATGCACGTCGCAGTCTTGCCGAAGCCCATTTCGTCGGCGCTGAGGACGCCAGAGGATTTAGTATTGCTCGATGAGAGCACAAGCGAGGGAGCCAACGCACAGGAATCCACCCCTCGGGTTGGTCACCGTCGGCGCAGTCCACCGGACGTCTCCCGCGACGCTGACGAAGAAGGAAGATGCTCCGTCTTCCAGGGCGAAGCAGAGCTGGTAGGAGGGATGAAGAGATTGCTGCGGTTTGAGCTCTCGCGCTAGCATCATCGCCAACGACGCCTGCGAGGAGGCGACGTCGTCAGCTCACCCGGGGATCCGACAGCAGGGAGCGACTCACCTTCTGCCCCGGCTACAGCGGAGTCTTCATGCCGGAAGGTGCGTCTTTTTTCAAAGCGCCACTGATGCGAGCTCCACTTGGGGTGTCGACGTCGTAGAGAGTGACGAGGGAGGCGATGTCGCAAGGCGGAGAAGGGATATTGTGGAAGAGGTCGTGAATCGAGGAGCGGTCCTGGAAACCGAAACGAGCCGTCAGCAGTCGCACGGCTGTGATGAGCGAAAAGGAACTCGCATCTCCCATCATCAGCGGAGGCTTCGCCTCCCCCTCTCGAACCTGTCCGTGCCATTCGCTGAGGTCGCGCCGAACAACGCTCATCAGCGCCGACCGCATGGAACTCGCCGTGCCAGATTGCAACTCCTCGATTGTCGCCCGCACGTGTTGCAGATGGGGACTGTCGATGGCGACGAGGTAGATGCGAACGAGGACGGTCGAGAAGTCGCCAGAGTCGGAGGGGATGATCTTGAAGGTCGCGCGGAGGTACGCGTCCTGGAGGCGGAGGACGTGGTCAAGAAGCTGCTCCTCCGAAAGAACCTTTACTCGTCTGCCCCCAACTCCCGCGCCAGACAGCCGCTTCGCAACCTTTCGCCGTCCCTTCTGCCGACTCGATACGACGTTCATGATGATAACGTCATCGTCGTCGTCCTCCTCCTCCTCCTCCATCGGTTCGTCCTCAGAAATTACCTCGAGATCTCCCTTTTGGAGCTGGGTCCACCAAAGTCGGCCTCCTCCTGCGACGGGGACTCGGCGAGGACGCAGCGGAGAAAGACGATGGTGCCGGCGGGGATGAGGTGACGGGTAGGGATGAGGCTGTCGTCTTCAAGCGAGAGGTGCTGAGAGGGGGTGGGAGAAACTCGGAGAGGGCTGGCGGAGGGGGATCGCCTAGCGTGAGGTCGAGCGGGGGAGGGTTGAGGCGGCGGGGTAGGATGTTCGCTCTTGGGAAGAGGGGGAAGGGTCGCTCCTTGAGCTGGAGGGCTGGGAGAAGCGGATCGCTGTCGGTTCTGGCCGGGCTGCGACGTACAACGGGAGTTAGCTGTCCATCCAGCGCTGTAAAGGCCTCGAGCGAACCACATACCTGATCGTCCTCGTCTGATGGTTCTCCACCTGCGGCACCTCCCAGCTGAGCAGCACCTCGCTTAGCTCCTCCTCCTGCTGCCTGCAGAGCCTGAGCTGCTTCCTCGACTTTGGCTGGCTCCCATCCCGCCTTGACCCTGACTTCCACTTCGGGAATCTCCTCCTTGTCCAACAGCGCCAGGAAGTGGCGGTGCGGCGCTCCACGGTCCCACTGCTTTGGCGCTATCCTGAGCTGCGTATCGCCAGCGAGGACGGTGTAGATCTCGAGCGGGGCGGCGGCGTTGAGCGCGGGGAAGGTTGAGTGAACGAGGGCGAGCAAGTCGGCGTAGGTCGAAGGTTCGGAGACGAACTCGCCTGCAGAGTTGTAGATGAGCTCCAGCATTACGTCCGGCTGAGCCATTGGGAGCGCAGAGTCGAGAGTGGCAGCGACGAGGTGAATCGGGAGAAGTCGACAGGCGAAGCTCAGTTCCAACTCGGCTTGCCCTCTTCCCACTACTCGACTGGGTCGACGCCGCCTGGTCTACAAGGTGTACAAGAGCTTCAGCAAGTTCCTTCAAAGCCGGCGCAACCTCAGCAAGTCGACTCAGTTGAGCTGTCGTTCGGCGCTCTTGCTCCTCCTCCTCCCCGACGCCAACCTCTCCGCGTGCCTCAGCAACGCCACCGGGGGACTCCAGCAAACGTAAAGAGAGGATAGAACTGGACTGCAGCGTACTGTCTTCGAGGGAATTTGGAGACTGGGAGGACGACACAGGAGGCGCCGGGCGGAGAGAGCTTCTACTCGGGAGCAGTGGGGCGACTGACTAGTCGGCTCCAGCTCAAACTGCTTGCTGGGACCGATCAAGGGTGAACCTTTGCTCGAGGGCTCTTACACACGCTTCTCGCTCCCTAGAAGTTGCATTCCCCAATCGACCGCCTGTCCGCTACACATCCTCCTCGCTCCCACGCTTCACTCCTTCACGGTCACCTGCGATACACAGCTAGGCAAATGGCCACACTGACATCCCCTCTCCAACACCTGCCCGCGGTCCGAAACCTCATCCGACCAGCTCTTGCACCCCGCCGTCTTGCGATCCTGGTTGACCTGGATCGGTTCGACCGTCAAATGCTCAGGCTTGATGCAGTGAGAGTTGTGGCAGAGGTGCGAGTGGTCGTTCGAGTGCTGTGGACCGTGTGCGAAGACGAAGAGGGAGGAGTCGATGTTGGGGTTGAGGCGAGCGGCGATGTGGTAGAGGGTCACTCGAGAGCCCTTCTCCTTCCGGCCGATCTTCTGCCAGCGGTACTTGACGCGGTCAAACTCGTCTTGAAGATCCGACCAGCGGGAGCCTGCGAAGCCCGGGACCTCGTGAAATCGCCTGTGGAGGTTGCTGCGATCGAGGACGACGTCGCCAAAGTCGACCCTGGCACGCGAGCTGAACGTCTCCCAGCACCTGCTCAGAAAGATTCAGTCAGCTGGGATCCTTCGAGGAAGCCCGAGCAGAACTCACCCCGCAGGACCGCTGGGCACGACTTGCCCTTCAATCACCACTAATGACTTCCTCAGCTGCTTCATGCACCACTCTCCGCTCATGAGGCTCAAGACCCGCAAGTCCACTGGCCGCATTGGTCGGAGACGCGCGTTTCGACCGTTCCTTGCTCGGTTCTTCCTCTTCTTCGCAACCCTCGCTGCGGCGCGCAAATCCGGAGCACCGGGGGAGCCCTTCGCGGCACAGGACTTCTTCATCGCCGATTTCGTGGCCGCTTTTAGCTTGAGAGGTCGACAGATGACGACGGAAAGCGGCTTTCGGGTGGAGCGACGTGGGATGCTGAGGTGTAGAGAGGAGTTGGGTGGGGGTCGAGGGGAGTGAGGAGTGATTGGGTTGGCGAGTCGCGAGTTGGAGGTGGCGTTGGGTGCGGGGGTGTGGGGAGCGGGGGTGGCGATGGGCGAGGGCGAGGTTCGCTGGGTGGGGATCACGATACCTATGAATCGACGGCGAGCTTTGTTGATTCGGAGTTGAGCGATGCTGCCTGCTGAGGAGGAGGAGGGGGAGGAGGCGGTGGATGAGGGGAGGAGAGCTGAGAGCGAGGTTCGTGGAGTAGGGATCTCGACGCCGAAAAAGCTCCGAAGAGCGTTTTTGCGGCGTAGCTGAGAGTTGGAGAGGGTAGAGGAAGAGGCGGGAGCTGCAGCAAGCGTAAAGAGAGGATCAGCTCTTCGGGCCAGGCTACTCGCGGGAAGGAAGGAGCGTACGAAAGATCGTTTTGATGTGAGCCGGCGAGCGAGATTTGCTGAGCGTGCGTGAGGGTGCCATGGTAGCTGCGATCTGAGCGGCTGTCGAGAGAGAGCAGTCATTCAGCCGCGCACAGGTGGTTCAGCACAAAACCTACTTGCGATGGGGTGCGTGAAGCTAGAACGGAAGCTGACGCAGTGCAGAAGTTTGCCTGCGGTGGAAAGCGAGTGGGAGCTGAGAGAAGAGTGAGAAGCGAGCGCAGATTTTGAGTGAGGAAGGAGACAAAGGGAAGTCGAAACAGGGGGACAAAGCCCCCAGCATCCTCCTCCAGGACGAAGTTCGGTCAACAGAAGCTCACAGCAAGGCGAAGGAAGAGAGCAAGATTCAAGCAGGTGATGACGGATCACAGGAGCGTGGAAGCCGGGGTGGGGCAGAGCGAGCGAGCGAGCGGAAGCAGACCGCGAGGCAGGTCCACCCTCCGTCCAAGACGCGAGAAGGAGGCGGGGTCGCCTCCCTCTTTGGCCTCCCAAGCCAAAGATCTTGCAGTACCTTAAAGACAACAGCACCCACAACACAGCAACCCGGGAACCTGCAACCCAGCGCGGTCCCATCTAGTTCCCCCTCGCCGGTCGATCCTCGCTAACGAACACCGCGAGCAGATCGGTCAAAGACTCCACTTGTTATCCTGGGTAAGGACGACAACGGCGATCAGCCTTCGACCCTTCCAGACACGAGCGAGACGTGCCTTGTAGATCTTGTCCTGCGCGAGTACAGCGTCAGCTCCCCATCCGCTCCTTTGCACGCTCGAGACTCACCTTTTCGAGGATACTCTTCATCTCCTTGTACTTTTGCGATTGCTCGGGAGCCGTAAACTAGAGTAGGGAGAGCAAGGGGAGACCGTCAGCTCCCTCGCTCCGTCGAGAGACTCCCCGCACTTACGTAGGTCCATCCCAGCTCGGTATCGCAACCCTTGCACGTAAGCGCTGGGAGAGAGTTCACTCAGCGCTGCCCTCTCCTCCCAGCTCGACTCCACGCACGCGCAATCGTATGCTTGCCTGTGAGGAGCTGCTTCGACGTCTTGGGACCGAGCCTCGTGTTGATCCTGTGGCGTCCTCCAGGTCAGCTCCCGTACCCTCTCTTCCCGGCAAGGGGCACGCACACCGTCCGTACGAGGTACGCAGGTCCTCGAGATCCGCTGAACGACCGCGAAACGAGCTCGTCTTGCAAGCTGAGTTCGGCGCTGCAGTTGGCGCAACGGAAGGAGGGCGCGCTGTCGGGGAGAACCGAAAGGAAGGCTGGAGCTTGACTGCTGCCAGTGGCGCTGCAGGACGAGGGCGAGGGCAAGGACATGGCGGGCGGTCACAGAGGAAGTCAACGGCGCCAAAGACTCTTTCCCTCCTACTATACACACACACTGCTTCGCCTGTTCCACCTGTGCTTTCTGTTATCCGTCTGATACGCGATGCTTCCAGTCGGGAGGAGACAACGCGCAGATCGACCGCCGTGAGCAGTTCCTTCAACGGTCGAAGCGGGAGCGGTGGCTAACCCCTCCAGCCCCAGGTTCAACGCCGAGGCTGCCGCGCAACTGAGAGCGTTGGGCTACGACAAACGACCTCGACCAGCTGGAGAAGCTCTCGCGAGACGGGCAAGGAGCGACTCGCCGGCGTCCTCGACGGCGGAGGACTCTGGCTCAGACGACAGCGACGGCAGCTCGTCCGAAGCTGCAGGGATGGACGAGGGCTGTTCAATTGCGGGCACTTCGAGCGGGGTGCGCTTTTCGGCTGGTGATTAGCTGGGAGTGCAAGCTGACGTCTCTCCTCTCAACAGTCAATACGCTCTTCCGACTCTAGCCCCCTCGCCTCCTCTCCACCTTCTGCCTCCAGCAACGACGACGAATCCTCTTCATCCTCTGGCGAATCCCCACCTCGCCCTTCTTCCCAACCCCGGCTCTCCCTCGACTCTCTCTGCAGAATCGTCGACGCGCACTCCATCGAAGCCACTTCTGCTCGCATTTCGAGAGATCAGCCTGAGGGAAAGAAGAAGGCGAAACCGGGGTCAACGGTTGGGAGCGACGACGGTGCGGAGGATGGAGGAGGGGTCACTGACGAAGGGGACAGCAGACGCGAGTCGGAACGTGAGTGCCTTTCCGCAGACCCCCAGAACAACTGCTCACTGATTGTGCTTCTCTGCAGAGAGCGATGGGAACAAGTGGGATCGAATCTCTGAGAGGGCCATGCGAACTCCTACGCCGATGCTACGTGAGGCTTTCTCTTCGGCCTCGCGCTTGCGAGCATGCTGCTGACGGCGGTGTTCTCAGGGACCATCAAGGCCAGCAGCACCTCAAAAAAGCCCGGACCGCCAAACACTCCCCAGCAAGTCTCCTCTCCAACAAAGCCGATCCCTTCCCCAAGATCGACCAGGCACCGTCCTCCCGTCACTTCCGCCACCTCTCCCTCTCCTCGGAAACCCTCGATCCTACCCACCCTCACATCTCCACCACTCAAAGGCATCGCTCTCAGCACTCTCGCCGTTCCTCCCTTCTTCTCCGGCCTCGCGTCGGGCTCTCGAATCCTTCGCCAACGTCTCAACTGGATTCACGAGGCCGCGCAAGAGCTTGCCAGTGATCCTACGCGCAGCGGAGGTCGGACCGCTCAAACCCTCGGGAAGGAACTCGCACGCGTCGTCGGCGGTCGATCGGAGGAATGGTGGAGGAGCAACAGCGCGACGTATCGAGATGAGGTCTCCCTTGGCCTCGAAGGTCGGTCGAGCTTCCTCAAGTTCGAGGCTGGAGCGGACGGCGAGGATCCCCCGATCCCCTTCTACCAAGCCTTCGTCGAGCACGTCAAGCTTTGCGGGCACGACGACCCCGCCTGCCGCCTCCATCGTGCGCTCGTCGTCTTTTTCGCGTACCGTGCGAAGCCTGGAGATCCGCGCATGAAGCTCCCGAAAGGGTACGATCTCGGCGAGAAGGACGTGCGGCGCGAGTGGAGAGAGTTCTCGAGGTTTTATGAGCATCTGGCGAAGGAGAAGGAGTGGGTGGTCGACGTCGAAGGGGGAGTGCTGGACCGCGGGGGAGTGAGAGGGTCTTCGGTCTCTCCCACGAAGCGGAAAGGTGGAGCGAGTTTGGAGCGGGGATTGAGGGAGATCAAGAGCAGGAGGGTTTCTCCGTGAGTTCAACCTGCAATCTTAGCGGTCGACCTTGCGCTCAAGCTTGTCTGCAGGATCTGGGGCCTTCGCCGCTTCGTGCTCGCCTGCAGCTTCTTCGAAATCGTCCCACTCGCCCTCGCCACCCACCCGTCCCTCCTTTCGGTCGCGAGTCAGCTTCAAGAGATCTGGCCCACCCTCACCTTTGCCGACACCCTCATCCTCGGCAACTCTGTCGTCGCAAACGCCCCTCTTCTTCGCCTGTCGAACCAGCAACGCTCAGCTCCCTACGGCCGACTTTTCGACTCGAATCTCGGTGCTCTCACTGGGACTCTTTTTGGTTCATCCTCGGAGGGAGTCCTCTCGCTCGAAGGCGTCGAAGGAGTTCCACAGAGGATCGTAGAAGGCGCTGCGATACTCGAAACGGCCTCCGCACTCGGGATCGGGCCCGTCGACTCCCTGGACGACTGTTCTCCCCTCCCCTTCCCCAACCCCCCGCTCCGCATCATCTGCACCAAACTCCTCGCCTGTCGCCAGTGCGGCGGCGTGCTCCGAGCCCGCAAGAAGCCGACGACCGTCTGGATCCTCCTCGCCGCCTCCGTCGAGCGTGGAGCGTGCCTACGCGTCGTCTGCGCGAACAAGTCGTGCGGAGCGATTCACCACCCCGACGTCGTCAAGATCACCCACGAGGAACAGCACGTCCAGAGCTTTGACGTGGACGCCGACTACCTCAAGATCGGCCGAGCCCTTTACGCCCACCGATCCTTTGCAAAGGCCTACGCCGTCCTCCTCGAGACGAACCACGTCGCCTCCTCCTCCTACGCCTCCCTTTTCTCCCGACTCTACCGCCCTGCCGCCAACTGGGAGCTCACGAGCGAGCAGGTCTGGAGGGCTTTCGTCCTCCACACCACGCTCGAGCTCGCAAAGGAAGCAGGTCGACCGTTCGCGACGTCTGCGCACGCCAGCTCGGAGGAGGTCGTGCGGTTGGCCTTGGAAGGCTTTCTCTCGTCAAAGACGATCCGGAGTGCCATGGAGCATTCCTGCCCAGATTGCTCGCGTTACGCGAGGAGGTGGAAGGCTGGTCCTGCGGGCGAGGAGGGGGAGACTGCGACATATCGCAAGGGAGCGGATCGGGTGCGTCTTTTCTCGTGTTCCCCTGCGAACAGTGCGCTGATTCCGTTTTCCAGGAGCTACAGGAGCACACGACGATCAACACCGCGCGTATCATCAAGCTCGCCGTCATGGACGGAATCGCCATCGGTCATACGGTCCGTCTCCTTCCTTTCGAGTCTTCCGAGTGCAGCTGTCTGATGCGAATTCAGCAGAAATGCGCGTATCCTCCCTGCAAGAACGATCCAACCGACTACAAGAGCCAGCGCTTCTGCTCGGATCATCAGCAGTACAACGAGCTCTGCGGCGTCTTTGGATGCGACCGTTCACGCCTCGCTGTTGGTCCCGACGAACCAGCGAACGAAGCCTGCGACGCGGAGGAACACCAGCAGCTTTGGCGGTCGAATCTCGCGAAGAAGGGTCGCGACAACCTTCGTGGGTACCAGCGGATGATTGGGCGATGGAGGGAGGAGGGGCGAGCAGAGGGGATTGCCGAGAGAGGGGAATCGGGTGCGGAGGGAGAGAGCGCGTCGGACGCCGCAGGTTGGTACTCTCGCTACGGCTTGAAAGAAGCTGCAAGCTGACGATTTCTCCCCTCCAGACCTCACCAAACCTCGCACGATGTGGTCCTACGGCCGGATCGCTCGTATCCAAGTCCTCATTTGGGCCTGCGGCTGCCCAGCGGGCTGGGAGAAGCTCTACTCGAACGAGGACGTGCCGGAGCTCCTCGACTTTCTCGACGGCATCTGCGACGACCCCACTCAGCTCCCCTCCATCCTGGCCTACGACAACGCCTGCAAGATCCTCGCCTACATCGCCCCGCGCCCAGAGCTGCATCACTGGCTTCGTCGGGTTCAGCTCATCGTCGATTCGTTCCACTTCGCTGGGCACAGCAAGAACGACGTCCTTTGCCGGACGTTCTGCGATCCTGCGCCGCTGGACGGAAGCGCGCCAGACCTCGTCATCCCTCTCGTCCAAGTCGAGCCGAAGGACTCACGCAAGCGAAGCCGCACTCCCCTCAAACGTTCCTTTCGACGAGCGTTCAACACGGAGGTGAGTTTGGGAGCTCCTTCGCGTTTCAGGCGTCGTTCGCTCGTTCGCTGACGCCTCTCGCTTTCTTCGCAGGCGGCGGAGCAGCTCAACAGCTGGCTCACTGGGTTCGCCTCGATCCTGCGCCACATGCGAGCAGACAACCACGACTTCCTCCTCCACGTCCTGCTACGTCGCAGGTTCCAGCAGAGGTCGGAGGACTTGGAGAAGAAGCACAAGGGTGTGCGGGTTGGGTAGCTCTCGAAATTCAGCATTGCGGTTCGGCAGCGAGCGCGTTTGTGGGTCGAGACGAGGCGCGCGCGTGCGATGAGACCTGACAAAACGACACTTCCATTAAAAATACGACCTCCTGATTCCTGGAAGCCCTCCTTAACAAGGCACGCCGGCCCATTCCCTTTTCCTTGAAACCCTCCCCATTCCCCTGCTAGACTCCTCCTGCGAATGAAGCCTCTGTACCCCTCCAAGCCTCCTCCCGCCTCTCCTCGCCTCCTCCTGCTCGACTAGGCCGCGACGGCGTGCTTCTTCTTCTTCTTCTTGGGCGATTCGCCAGCGGACGAGGAGGGAGCGGAGGAAGCAGCCTTCTTGTCGTTCTTGTGCTTCTTGTGCTTTGGCGAGGCGTCGACGGCGGGAGTGGAGGACGGAGGGAGCTTGGAGGTTGATACGACGGGGGTGGTCTCTTCCTCGACGTGCGTGCGCTTCTTGTGGGAGGAAGGAGCGGCCGAGGGCGTCGGCGTCGGCGTAGGTTCGAGTTCCTGCGGCAAGGCGTTAGCTGTCGCGTCCCCCAGGCCCCGCCGCAAAAAGGGACGCACGTCGACTTCCGCCTCCTCGCTCTTGGCCTTGGCTTCAGCCTTGAGACGCTTCTTCTCCGCCTTGCGCGCCTTCTTTTGCTCCAGAGTCTCGACCAGCGGCTCCTCCTCCTTCTTCTCCTCCTCCGCCGGCAGCTCGACCTTCTTGCCGTTGCTCTTCTTGCCCTTGTTCTCCTTTGCAACGACTCCCTCCCCGTTCACCTTGTCCTTCTTCCCCTTCTTCTCCTTCTTCTCCGACTTGGGAGCCTCCACCCCGTTCGCCGCAGACGCGTCGCTCGTCGGGGCGGGAGCAGCTCCTGCCGCCAGCATTGCCGCCTTGCGCTTCTGGAGGAACGCTTCTCCAGCCTTCTTCATCTCGGCGGCCCAGTCCTTTAGTTCGCTCGCGGTCGGCATTGTGATTTCGCGGTTGGGTGGAGTTTCGAGCTTGGGTGGAGTTATGGGAGAGTGTGGTCGGGGGTTGGGATGGCCGGGGCGCGGTGGAGAAGGTGTGGGGCGTTAAGGTGTTGAGTGCGAGTGAGGAGGGCGATGGGGGAGGTGCGTTCGAGCTGGTCGAGGAAGGGAGGGCTGGTGTTTGGTCCGAGCGAAGAGGTAGTACGCTGTGGAGGAGAAGCGAGTCAGCTCTCGCTCGATAAAAGCAGAATGGAGTTGCCCTGATCTGGCTCTGTTCTCCCCTGCGGAGGACGCCTGGCTCAACTCGAGACCAACGGCCAGACGACCAGCCTCCCCCGCCCAACTGCCAACCCCCCAGTCGCGTCCCCACGGTGCCAGTTCAGCCCTCCCCACCCTCCCCACCCTCCCCACCCTCGCCTTTTCGTCCAAGTAAAGTGAGCAGAAGCGCGCTCGTTATCCAAGGCGAGAGGAGGAGTGGAGCGTTTGGAAAGCGCGTGCGGCAAGGAGGCTCACTGTAGGTGGTCCAGCGCGTGCGCGAGTGGCTTTGAGCTTGGGCGGGGCGAGTCGGCGTTGGCTGGGGCGGGATTGAGAGGGCTGAGTAGACAGGACCAAGTCGTCGCCAGGCGATCGTGGGGGAAGCGGGGAGAGCAGCGACAGCGACAACGCCAACGTTCGAGCTGCCAGTCGCAAAGCTTGCCCTCCTACCACACCCACAGCTTGTCCCGCTCGCTCGACCAGCTCGTACTGACCCAAGGAAGAGGATCCCTCGAACGGCAGCGCGCCGCCAGCTCCCTCTCCCCTCCTGCGCGAACTCGCACTATGTGCTCCCCACCCTGACCTCGAGCGTGACTCTGCCTCCACCAGCGAAGGTGAGCAGCAGGGACGAGTACGGTTCGATTACGGGGCAAGTGGGCGCCACGATGCCCGGCGCGGAAGGGCTGGGAGCTGGGAGGAGACCGGATGGAGGAGGAGAAGAAGGCGCGCGTGGGAGTGACAGGAAAGGATGGACCAGCAGGAGGCGTGGAAACGGGTACATGGGACTGCTCCGGAAGACTTCAAGTCTCTGTGCTTGCGTTGAGAGCTAAAGCTGACGGCGTTGCTCCGGCGCAGGTCCTCTCTTCGAGCCTCGAGGATCCAGCTCGTACACTCCGACTACTCAGCTGCGAAGATACCCCAGGGTAGGTTTCTGCGCCTGTTGCTCTGGGATCTAACCGATGCTGACGGCACAACACTGTCGCAGGCTTTCCGAACCCGACGACCTCCTTCCCTACCTCCAACCATGGCCAACCGTCTCCCTCCAGCTTTGAGTGATCTCCCGCCCGGTATCAAGCAGGAGGTTGTCCGCCTAGTCCACGAATCGATTATGGTCAACGCAGGAGGCCAGACTCATGCTCTCGGCCACTCTCGCTGGTCAATCGGGAGTTTGCTGCGCTGGCGCAGCCTCGGCTTTGGTAGGTGTGCTCGTTTGGACAAGTTCAAACACCGTTCTTGCCGCTAACTCTTGCCATCGCAGAACGCAGACTTCCGCAACTCCTCCAACGATGACATCGACGTCTTCGTCCGCAAGATCGCTCCTCGCCATGGTCGACACGTCGCCTCCCTCGGTCTCACCTTCCAACCACACGTCATCACTCGATCTCGACCTCCATACCCCATCCCAGGCTTCCAATTCCCCCTCGACAAGATCATCGAAGACGACCACCCAGTCCTCGAAACGCGCGTCAGCCTCTACCGCGCTGCACTCCGCCTCCTCCCCTCTCTCACCTCCCTCTCCCTCGACATGGGCCACATCTACTACATGAACGCCTACGAAGGTCTAGCCGATTCACTGGCCGTCATCGGACCGCAGCTACGCGAGCTCCGCCTCACGAGCACCAACATTGTCTACGATCCGCTGCGGATCGCAGATCTCCTCAACCAGTTCACCAACCTCCATCTCCTCCACCTCAAGATTCGAGGGAACCCGCGCAGGAGGATGGTCTACGGGACGCTGCCGATCGCGGACACGCTGTCGTCGTTCGAGCACCTCGAGGAGCTCCTGGTGGACGACTCGACGCTCTTCTCCTACCCCGTCATCGAAGAAAAGTGGAAGGCTCCTCTCAAGCGGCTCATATTGAGGCAGTGCTCGCTGCCGATGGAGGAGCTCTTGCCGTGGATGCGCCGTTTCGGGGGCTTGGAGGAGGTTCGGATCGTCAATGCGCAGGAGTGGCTAAACGAGTCCGAGTTGGAACAGGCGAGAGCGGCGTGGGTGGAGAAGGGAGTGAAGTTTGAGTTGGTGGAGGCGGTGGATGATTCGGAGTATGGGGAGATGGAATCGACACGCTGCACGCTGCGAGGAGAGACTTTTCTGGACTGCTCTTCCTCGCCTTCTGCGCTCCATTCTTCCAGTCTGCTTTGTCACTGACGCTTCAATCTCTGCAACATCCGTCTTCATCTGGCCTCGAGGGAGGAGCTTTAGGAGGCAAGGCCGCATCTCGGGGTCCGTCTCGGCAGTTCGGCTCTCTCCTTGCTTGCTCTCGTCCACCCCAACAGCCACCTGATTCCTCACCAAATCCATGCGCGCTGTCGGTTCCAGCCTTGCGCGCCTCGCTGACTCTTCTGCGGCCGGTACTCATGGACCCGCTGGCGACTCTCGAAACGCTCACTCTCAACTCTGCCTTCCTCGCGCTCGCCACGGTTCCTCCGGAGCTCAAGAAGCGTATTATCGAGTCTGCTTGCGAAGACTCTACTTGCGAGGAACTCCGATCCATCGCTCTCGTTGATCGCAGCTTCGCAAGCGTCGCTCGGCCGTTCTTGTGGAAGGTGGGCTTGTCCTCCCCTTCGCCCGGAGTTTCGCTGACGACGCTCTCGCAGACGGTTGACCTCACCGCAGCTACCATCTTCGCACTCGTCGACTTCTTCTCAAACGGAGCTCCCCAGCACGGCCAGCTCGTCCAATCGCTCCGCATCGGCGACCTCGCTCCCCACTGCCTCCACCCCGCGATCCCCACCGACATCGAATCCACCACTGGCCTTCCTCCACCTCTGAGCGACCAATTCCCATCCTCCTCGCCGGCATCATCCCTCTCCTCCCTCATCTCCGCCGCCTGTCCTTTGACGTGTCTCTCGCCGAACGAAGCAAGGACGTCGATTCGCTATTCGAAGCTCTCGAGGACAGCTCGATCGAGGAGCTGGTCATCACGCACTCGGGAGAGAATCGCGAAGTCGATGAGGCGGAGGAATTCTGGGTCATCCCGGACCTGCTCGAACGACTTCCTGGCCTCAAGAAGCTCAGCTTCCGCCTCACGTTCTGGGACGACTACGGCGTACCCTCCTCTTTCGAACGCGCGATGGGAACGCTGCGACCCCTTGAATCCCTCACCATCATCGGCGATTTCGACCTCCTCAATACGAACGCTCTCGCCCTGCTCCACTGCCCACTCGAGGAGCTCGTCGTCACGAGGGGAGTCGCACCAATTTCGAACAACCTCCTCCTCCTCCTTCGCAAGTTCCGGGGGACGATCAAGAGGGTACGAGCGGGGAAGGATTCGCGAGATCCATTCGAGGGGGAGGCGCTGAGGGAATGGTGTGGGGAGCGAGGGGTGGAACTCAAGTTGGTGGAGGAGGACGAGTGGGAGGGAAGGGGGATGAGACGGAGGGAGTTTGGGAGGACGAGGTCGAGTGGGATTGAGCGAGGTCGTCGCTGGCAGAATGAATTTGGAGGAACAAGCCGGTCGGCTAGCTTTTCGCAAGGTGGGATGTGAGGATTGGAACTGGCGAGAGAGCGCTTCCTCCGTCGTGGAAACCAGCGTGTCTGGGATGGTTCGAAGGAGAGCAGGAGAGCAGGAAAGAAGGAGGCGTCGGAGCAGAGATCGGTCCCAAGTTCGACTGACTGCACCTCGCTCGGAAAGCGTCAACGATCAGAGCAGAATCACGCGCAGGACACGTCTCAAGAGGTCTCAAGGCCGCACACGGACAACAAACGCGGAGGAGGACGCGCTCGGTCTCCTTCTCCCTTCGTCGCGATGAATCAGCCGGGTGGGTCCTCCCCTCGTTAAAGGGTGATCCCTCTGGCGCGTACGGCGAGTGGGATTAGAGCGACTGAGCTGGGCGCGTCACGTCGAGGCCGAGTTGGGCGGGGAGTGTCGGGGTCGTCGAGAGCGAGTCGAGGAGCGCCGTACGCCAGTTCTCGCGGGGTAAAAGGTGTTTCTCGTTCGTCCCAGCGTGTCGACGACGCCGTAGCTTGGGTTCAATTACCCAGTCGTGCGCTGTCGCTGAGAGAGAGACCGGGGGGAGAGATTGCCGGGGTGACTGGAGAGCGATTCCCTCCGAGAGCTTTTTCGCAGAGTCGAGCCAGAGAGATGCCTCGCTTCTTGATCTTCCCCCCTCACTCCACCCCAAAAGCATCTCATCCACCATGCTCGCCATCTCTCGCTCCTCCCGCTTCGCAGGCGTAAGTTCTATCCCGCTCTCCGCTTCGTTCGACTCCAAGAACGCACGCTGATCTTGTCCCAACCCCACCTCGGCATTTCTCAGCGCTCCTTCAGCCAGGCCGTCAAGGTCGCGGGTGTCCGTTACGGATCCACCAAGGTACGTTCACGACCACGTTGCATCTGGGTCGGTTGGGGAGACCTGGGAGGCTTTGGGGGGGTGACCGAGTTTCGGGGAGGAGCTGATTTCGGGCGATGGAGTTGGAGCAAGGACGGGGAGGTAGCGGAATGGTACGGCGCTGGATAGGCAGGATCTAGGAGTGGCTGGAGGATGGGGGAGACGCTCGGCGCGCACTCGGGGGAAGCTGGCTGGCAGTGAGGGCCTGACGCTCGCCTTTTTGGGAGCCACGTCTTCCGGGGCTTGCCTCCTTTTGCGTGGTCGAGGTGCTGAGGCGCACTGGGCTCGACGGAACCACTGGAGAAGAGTTTGAGCAGCCAAACCCTCGTTCGGCCGCTCTGCTGCACTCTAGGAGCCCACTCGTTTGAGTCTGCCCCAAAGAATCTACCGCGCGGTGTGACCTGGCGCCGCAGCTGTGCCTTTGGACTTGCCTTGCGCCGAGCGAGGCTGCTTACAGCTGGAGCAGCGATGACCGGAAAGGGGAAGCGCACGCTGGGGTTGCGGAGACCTTGTACGAGCAGTCGCTCAGCTCAGGGCGGGCTCTGCTTCATCTTCGGTTGTTGCTTCCTCTCCGCGCAAGCAGCGCCTACGAGACGCGCTCGCACGACGCGCTTCTGCCTGACGTAGACGAGAGTCCAACGTGCTCGCATCATCTGGCGCGGGACCTTCTCTTCAACCCCCGTTCTCTCAAAAAAGCAGTGCTAACCCAGTTCACCCACCGCTCGCAGACCATCCAGGAGACTCTCGCCGAGATCATCCCCGTTCGCCAGGCTCTCGCCAAGCAGATCCGTGCCGACCATGGAGCCAAGGTCCTCGGAGAGGTGACCGTCGAGCAGGTCTTTGGTGCGTTTCTCCTCCCGCTCTCGCCGAAACTCCCTTGCTAACGCGTTTGTGGACGCAGGTGGCATGCGCGGCATCAAGGCCATGCTCTGGGAGCCTTCGGTCCTCGACTCTGAGGAGGGCATCCGCTTCTGGGGACGCACCATCCCCGAGTGCCAGGCCGTCCTCCCCACCGCTCCCGACGGAAAGGAGATGCTCCCCGAGGCCATGTTCTGGTACCTCCTCACCTCCAAGGTCCCCACCGCCGAGGAGACCATCGCCTTCCAGCACGACCTTGCCTCGCGCGCTGAGCTCCCCGAGTACCTCGAGAAGATCATCGACGCCCTCCGTGCGTTGGCTCGTCCTCAGTTGGTACAACACTAGCTAACGCACGAACGCAGCCACCACTCTCCACCCCATGACCCAGTTTGTCATCGCCACCGCCGCCCTCAACCACGACTCCAAGTTCGCCGCCGCCTACACCAAGGGAATGAAGAAGGCCGAGTACTGGCAGCCCACCCTCGAGGACTCGCTCGACTGCGTCGCCAAGTCCTTCACCGTTGCCGCCCGTGCGCTTCGTTTCGTTCCTCCGTTGAACGAGCTGCGAGCTGACGTTTTGACGCGCGCGCAGGCATCTACAACAACCTCTACCTTGGAGGACCCTCCAAGATCGCTCCCCTCCAGAAGGACCGCGATCTTTCGTGGAACTTTGCCAACCAGATCGGTTTCGGAGACTCGGCTGGATTCGTCGATGTGATCCGTCTCTACAACGCCCTCCACAGTGCGTTCCTCTCGTTCGTTCTTTGGAGAGGTGAACCGCTCGCTAACGTCGCTCCTCGTCGCAGCTGACCACGAGGGTGGCAACGTCTCGGCTCACGCCACTCACCTTGTTGGATCCGCCCTCTCCGACCCCTTCCTCTCCTACTCCGCCGCCCTTTGCGGACTTGCTGGCCCTCTTCACGGACTCGCCAACCAGGAGGTCCTCCGCTTCATCCTCGGTTTGTCCCCTCTCTTTCCGCTCTCCTCGAACGGCTGCTGACCTTGATGATGCGCGCAGCCATGCAGAAGGAGCTCGGAGACACCCCCACCAACGAGCAGGTCGTTGAGTTCATCTGGAAGACCCTCGGAAAGGGACAGGTCATCCCCGGATACGGACACGCCGTCCTCCGCAAGCCCGACCCCCGCTTCATCGCCCTCCAGCAGTTCGCTCTCGGCCGCCCCGAGCTCGCAAGCGACCCCGTCTTCAAGCTCGTCAACCAGGTTCGTCTCGTCTCCTCCTTGCGTGGGTTAGAACGGTTACTGATCCATCGAGCAGCTCTTCGAGGTCGCTCCTGGAGTCCTCACCGAGCACGGAAAGACCAAGAACCCCTTCCCCAACGTCGACTCGGTCTCTGGATCTCTCCTCTGGCACTACGGCCTCACCCAGCAGTCGTTCTACACCGTTACCTTCGGAACTTCGCGCGCCATGGGAGCCCTCTCCCAGCTCGTTTGGGACCGCGCTCTTGGACTTCCCGTGCGTTCCTTTCTCTTACGCTCGACGTGGTGGGATGGGAGCTGATCCGCTTTGGTGGTCGAACAGCTCGAGCGCCCCAAGTCGCTCTCGATGGAGGCCATCACCAAGCTCGTCGAGAAGATGTAAAGAAGCGTTTTATTTTTCCCGGAGCCAGATGTTTACAACGAAAAGGGAGGAAGGATTGTTCGAGCAATAGAATGATTAAGCCCGCCTCGTTTCGTGCGTCTTTGGCTGTGCACAATTTGCGAGATGGGGAGGAGAGTGGAGAGCGAGGGTGGCGAGGTTGCTGTGGCGTTCGACGTGAGGCTGGCTGCTCGTCGCTGCTTACTCGCTCCTTACTGTTTGCTACTCTTGCGTACTATAGCTCTAGGATCCTCGGAAGCGGGGAGGAGAGGAGGCAGCGGTGCAAAGAGGTCGAGTTGACGGCGTGCTTGCGAAGGGTGAGGCCTGGTGAGGAACGGGTCGAGACTTGGGGAGCGGGCGGTGCGAGCAGTGGAGGCGTCTACAAACTTGGAACCCCAGCGAGCGAGCGTCCTGTGAGAAGAGCAGAGGGAAGCAGACCCAAAGCGAGCAGAGAAGGAGGAGAGCCCGTGTGCACAAGAACGCGGTCGCAAACACACCGATGCTTCCTCGCTCCCATCTCCAACTCGTGCTCGCTCCTCACATTGCCTGAAACTACACTTCTTCGTTCTCCACCTTCCTCCTACTCATCCTCCCAAGCCTCCTCCTCGTCGTCCTCGTCGTCCTCGTCGTCCTCGTCGTCTTCCTCTCGCTCCTCCAGCTCCTCCTCGCGCCACTCCCACACTTGCTCCTCCTCCTCCCTCGTCGGACCCAGGAACATATACTCGTCCTCGTCTACCTCCAGCAGCTCGATCCTCCTTTTCCGGTACCAGTTCCTCAACGCCCTGCCCTCCCCGCGATCCCTCAACCGCACCACGCGGACGTATCGGAGCGTCTTCTTGCAGCGCCTCAGGAACTTTACGAAATAGCTGACGACGCATGGCCCAGGCGCACGAGCGAGGATCAACTCCTTGAGCGGGCACCGGAGGTCCGAGAGGGCGCGAGTCAGCGAGAGGTCGAAGGGGCCGATGATGGTGAGGGATTCGAGGTGGCTGAGGGAGGTGAGGGCGTTGTGGAATTCTTCGGGGAGACCGTGTTCCCCCCAGAAGGTGATGCGGAAGGTGAGCTTCTGGAGGAGTGGGACTTTCGAGAGGAGTTCGGGGATGAGCCAAAAACCGTCTTCCTCCTCGTCAACCTCGCGGAAATCCCGCCCTTGACGATGATCAACTCCCGAATTCCAAGGACACCAATCTTCTCGACGAGTGGCGACAGGTCGTAATCGCATTCGTCCATCGTCAGGTCGAAGGAGAGGCGAGAGAGATTGGGGAAGCGAGCGAGAACGGCGGCGAGGAGGATCGGAAGCCAGTCGCTTGGGCTTGATTCTTCGTCAAGGGAAGGGAGGCCCGTGGTAGCTTCGATGTCGTCGGGAATTTGTGATCGTTGGGAGTAGGGCGAGGTATCCCCGAGTTGGGCGCCTTCGACAAAGGCGCTGACTTCGGCCAGCGGCTGAACGAGCAGCGTGACGAGCTCCAAGATCGTGAGATTGCTCAGGTCGATGATCTACCAAAGAAGCGGCGTCAGGTGTGCTCCGTCGGCGGAAGAAGGAACTCACCTTCCACAAGAACGGGCGCGCCACAGCGGCGAACTCGTGGTTGACGAGAGCGATAGAGCGGACCTCGGACGTGCTAGCGCCTTCGCAGGAGAGCTCGATGATACGGCAAGTGAGCTCTGGGGGGATCGTTCCGAGCGAGGGAGGGGGGGGGGCGGAGGAGGACTGCGAGCACGGCGTTAGCGAAGCCTGCAGGCCACAGTCGAAAAGACTCACGGTGAAGAGGTGTTCCTTGCGGGAATCACTGCGAACTGACTTCATTTTGACGACGTGCGGGAGAGAGAAGAAGCAACGCTGCCGCGTTCTTGAGATAAAAGCGTGGTGTCCACGGAGGGCGCTTCTCTCTTGCTCTCTCGCCCTCGAGCCAGCTTCTCCGTCCTAGTTTAGCCAGGCTTTGATCTAGCAGAAAAAACTTCCCTTTCAGTGCAACAGCGAGAAGAACGGGCACGCCGAGTGGCGTTCTATCATTCCTCTCCGCTCTAATCGTCCCTCCGCACCTTCTTCGGCACCAGCATCCACGCCCCCATCGCAATAACACTTGCACCAATCTGCAGAAACTCGTCAGCGGAGCCACGTTCCAACCCGCAGACGTGGGCTCACCAAAACAGCCGGCAAGAGACCAAGTCCTCCTTTCTCCGCCACCGCTCCAAACGCCAGAGGCCCAACGCCCGAGCCGATGAGTCCCAAACCAATAGTGAGAGACATGACCGAGGACTTGAGCGAGGTTGGTACGCGGGCAGAGACTGTCGAGAGCACTTTGGGAGTGACGGGGCTGCGACGAGAACTCATCAGTTTCCGTTCTCCGCGAGAGAAGGGAAGGACGTACCCGATAAAGAATCCGACAAAGACGAGAGCTACAGCGTTGATAGGAACGTTCTTGACGGCCCAGACGATTCCGAGGCAGGCTGAAGCGAGAGTGAGGAGAATGATGCTGAACGTCTTCTCTCCCATCTTGCGACCGACGAATGCCAACGCAACACGGCCAAGAGCAATTCCTGCGAGTGGGGCGCGTCAGTTTGCGAAGCGGGAGGGCGAGGACACGAAGGAGAAACTCACCTCCCCAAAGTCCTGCGAGCTGGTACCGCGATGCGGCTTCGGGAGAATGCCGCTTCTCGACCATGAAACTGACCATCCACGCACTCAGCGTGTCGCTCGTACCAAATCTGCGAACGAAATTCAGTACCTGCCCGCCACACGGCCACTGCGAAGCGAGAGAAGAGAAGGAACGCACGCGATGACGATGAGCAAGAACCCAGCCCAAACGGCGCGCATCTTGAGAGCCTGCTTCATGCGCTGTTGAACGCTCATAATTGCTCGCCCACCGACGACTTCGCCTTCTTCCGGCGTGGGGATGGTAGTGAGAGCCATGTCGGGGTGATGCTCGTCGACGGGTGCTTTGTCTGCAAAATGCGAGGTCAGGAACCGCTCGAGGAGAAAGGAAAGGAACGCACAGGTGGAGAAGACTGGGAAAGCGATAACAGCGAGGACGAGGGAGACTCCTAGAGGGATGTAGTAGTAGTGCTGCGAACAAGGTCAGTTACGAACACCAGATCGCAGGAAGGCCACGACGAACGTTCCAGTTGTAGCCAGCGTCGATGAATCCTCCGATGATCAAGGGGGAGAACATGGCTCCGACCTGCGAAGGCCGATCAGCGACAAATGTGGTGAAGGCGTGGAAGTAGCTCACCCCAAAGCAAGCATACATACACGACATCAGCACACCGTCCTCAGAATGGCTCACAACAGTTGTGAGGCAGGCGTCGTATAATCCTGAACCGAAACCAAGCAGACCGAGCGAGCTGACGAAGAGGGCATAGGGAGGAGAGAAGGAAAGGATGAGGCAGCCGGCAGAGAGGAAGCCCGCCGCGACCTGCGTAATTCGAGGTCCAGTTAGCGCTGATCTGGTAGTGAAGAAAGAAGGGTGAAAGACTAACGACGAGGGACCACTGAAGGCCGAGGTGGTGGGTGAGGAACGAGCTGGAGACGCAGGAGACAAAGTATCTTGGAGGAGGAGGAGGAGAGTTAGCAGATCCGGCTGGAGAAGACCTCGGAGGTGCTCACCCAGCAACGTTGGACAAGAAAACGATGGAGATCTGATCGTAGGTCACTCCGTAGTGACTCTGCATCGACTTGAGCTGCGAGAGAAGTGGCCGAATCAGCTCCCGCTCGTCCTGCGCCTCTCGTTCGAACTCACGTTCGCACCCGTCGCCGAATCGTTCATCCCAACCAGCGCAATCATCAAGAAGGCGACGACCATCTGCGCGCGATCCCTCGACATTGGCAGAGTCCTCCTCTTGCCGCCAGTCATCCCTTCGACCTCTCCCATCGCGACCCGAATCCCCGACCTCATCTCCATCTCTCCCGCATTTGTCGAGAGCCTCCTCCCTCTTGGCTCCTCCTTTCCCTTTGCCCCAAACGGCGACAGTTGCTTCAACGCTCCCCAGGTTCCTTGGCGCACTATTTGCGTCTTTTTGAAGAGCGGGTCCTTCGAGTGACTGCCTGAGCGACTCCACGACGACGCCCGGCTCGTAGCGGGAGTCGAGGCGCCCGAGGCTTGGAGGCGTTCGGCGTCGACGAGGGAGTCGAGGAGAGGGTGTGGGAGGGTCGGAGAGGGAGGGCGCGAGACGGGAGGAGTGTCGAACGGGTTGGAGCTTTGAACTGCGCTCGCCGGGGAGAAGGCTGGAGGAGGAGCGATGTAGGCTGCTGGAGGAGCGGCGAGAGGCATCGTGGCGAAGCTGGAGGGAGGAGAGCGAGAGAAGAGCGGGAAGCGGGGTACCGGCCAGGTCTGGCACGAGCGCGTGGGCGAGACGAAAGTACTTCCGGAGCCGTTGTTGGCGTTGAGAGTGCGACAGACGTGGGAGATTCAGCTGCAATGGAAAGTGAGCAGGATCAGCGAGTGTCGCAGGCAAAGAGAGATCAAGAATCAAGGCGCGCGCACCTGGCTCGCTGCCGAGCGTCCTCACGTTCTTCCGCTCGTGCTTGGTCCCCAGCAAGACGATCAGAACTGTGTGTATTGCCATCAATGCACGGCGTCCGAAAGCCAGCTAAGCGAGCCCACTGTCACTCCCTCCCCCCACTGCAGCTCCACATTCCCCAGCCCGCTTCACAGTCTCGTAGCCAACATCCCCGCCTCCTCCGCCTCGACCTCCCTCCGAATCGCAATGTTCACTCTCTCCAAGCATCCGCTGAGCGCTGCTCCAAGTGCGATGGCATAAGCGACCGCCTCGCTAGCCGAACACTCTGTCCTGCTCAGATCCAGCCCCAGCTCTCTGACCCCCTTCGACTTCCTCAGCGCCAACCCCATCCTGTCCGCATCCTCCACGGCTCTCGGCGCGTAGTACTCGACGAGGGTGAGGCTTTCAAGCGCCGGAAAGTCAGGGAGCATGAGTGCGCCGGGGTACGAGCCGAATTGGGAGTTGTGGTGCGTGAGATGGGTGGTGTGGGGAGCGATGCAGGGAAGGGAGAGAGTGGATGAAGTCAAGAAGGGGTGGAAGGGTGATAGGATGAGTGGTGGTGGGGGGAGGAGGTGTGGGAGGAGGGGAGCGAGGTCGAAGACGCCGATCACGATGAGGGATTTGGGAGGAGTGAACGCGAAGGGAATGAAGCGATCTGCAGAGAAGATTGGTTAGGCAGCATCAAAGGGAAGATGGGATGGCCGCACTGTGGGTCGAAAGTCTTCCAGTGTGGATGAACGAGCGGAGCAACGTCGCCAGCTCGAGTGGATCCTCTCCAAGCGCTTCGAGCACGCACGCCGGTACATCACAGGACCTCTTGCCTCGCTGATGACCCCAGAAGCCTCCCCCGGTTCTTCTCCTGCTCTCCTTCTTTGCCTGGGACTCCAACTCGTCCAGGAACCGCGCAAACCTCCGCGGAGACATTCGCCGCCACAAGAGATGATGCGCAGTCTCGTGCCAGGCGCGGGAGACGAGCGAGGTGCGTACGAGGAGCTTTGCCTGCTTTATTGAGTCGCACTCGGAGAGGGCGTGGAGGAGAATGAGCTCAATCAGCTCCGGGGGGAGGTGCGGGTGGCGGGAGCGAGACGGCCTGGGCGGGAGGCGGCAGAGCTTGAGGATGCGGAACTGTGAATGCAAGCGTCAATAACTGGTGAAGGGGAGGAAATCGTATATCGTACGAAACTCATGGCCAGGGGGACGACTAGGGGGAGAAGGGAGAAGAGCAACCAAAGCTCGAGCGAGTGGGACGAAGAAATCCACCCTGGTCGGTTCGGTGGTTGAAGCAGTTCCTCGGAAAACGAGGTCCTTAGCAGCACGAAGGGAGGGCCACGCATCGCAGGAACGTGGAAGATCAAATACGCCCGGGCCTCTCGCCAACCTGAGCGGCGGTGGCGGGAGTTCCGTCGGCGAGCGCGTGGAAGCGAGAGATGTTCTGGCAGGTTTGCCTTGCAAGCAACATCCTGCTTGGAAGCGAAGAAAGTTATAACGAGACCCCAAGGGCGTACGATGCAAAGTGAGGCCGGGCGCAGAGCAGTCCCACCCGCTCGAGCAAAGGCGGGCCTCGCAAGCAGTTCCGTTTCTCCCTCCGCTGCTCGATCTCCACTGCACTGAACGCTTTACAGCTTCCCTGCCTCGACCTTGAGCGCATTCTCCCACACGAACGCCGCCGCCTTGTCGAGCATCTCCCTCGAACACCGATGTCCTCTGCGCCGCGCATCAGTTCCGCTCCTTCCTCCCCAAGAAAGAGAGAACTCACACGCCGTCCTGAACCCATACACTCACATCCACTCCCTCCCCCTTCAACCGTTCCACAAACGCCTCGCTCGCTCCCTCGACGTAATTCACGAGCGTATCCTCTCCTCCGCTCAGCACGAGGATCTTCTTCCCGCTCCATCGCTCGGCGGAAACGTTGACGGGGTCCTCTCGTGCGATGAGCGAAAGGAGAGTCGAGGGAAAGTGCGGTGCGGTGATGGGGAGAGGACCGAGAGGGGGTGGGAGGTGTTGGGCGCGGTGAGAGAGGAGGGCGAGGGTGGAGGGCGAGCCGATGATGGGGATGCCGAGCGTTAAACGAGGTTCTGCGTGCGCTGCGAGTGAGCTGGTGGTTCTGAGGCAGCACGAGGGAGAGGACTCACCGTGTGCGAGAGAAAGCCAGGTCGAGTGCCCGCCTAAGGAGACACCTGCCACAGCCCAGTTGGTCACGACTCGGTCGTCTTGAGGGAATAGGACGGCGGGGAGAAAGTCGACAAGGAACGAGACGTCTCTCGCCGTTCCAGCTGTGCACTCAGCCAACATCAGCTCCAGCTCCCTTCCTCTAGAACGAACGCGGACTCACTCTGAATCGAGTACATGTCGACGGCATGACTGGCGTTATCAAACTCTCCCTCCCTGAGTCCCTCCTTGGGGTGAGCTGCCCAAGCCTTGTTCCGCTTCAAGTCGACCAACCGCTCGCCATGATTCCGATGGTCAATCGTGACGACGAGCAAGTCCCTCCCCTCCCTCCCCTTGTTCCGCTCCGCCACCGCGTACGCCAGGATAGGCGCGAGCTCCTGCTTCTCGTGCACGAGGGCGGCACTTCCGAGTCGGCCGTGCAACCAGAAGAGGATGGTGAGGCCGTGTGGGGAGGGGGAGGTGGAGAGAGCTGAGAGGCCGTAGACTGTTGCTGGGAGGCCGCCGACTTGGATCGTGGTGGGATTCGTGTGCGGCATCCTGTTGGGTGAGAGCTGAGAGCTGGCGAAGAGTGGGGAGGAGGGAGAAGGGACTTGGGGGCAACTCGGCCCCGAGGCCTCTCCCGCTGTCCGCTACTAGCCAAGTCGTTTCTCTCGCGAAACTCGCTGGAACTATGACAGACGAGTGAGTGCTGTACAGCTATACAATCTACTCTGCGAATCTACTCCTGGACCGGCAACTCCACGCTCGCCCTGGCCTTCACAGCGTTCCTCTTCCCGATCCACCGCTGCACTCCCCACCCACCAAACACCAGCACAAAAATCCCCACCACTGCTGCGCCCAGGTACCCCGCTAGCACATCCATCAGCTCAGCCACTCGAGCGCAAAAACGAGGACTCACAGCTGTCGTTGACGCCGATCCAGAACCGCCACCAGCGACCCGCTGTTCGGGGTCAGCTTCTGCGCAAAGGGGAAGGAGAAACACGTACAGAGCCCAGGATCGTTCTCTGCTGCTTCGGCGCAGGAACCACACTTTTCCGCTGCGAGCCTGCGAAAGCAATCAGCTCTACCGCCTTCTCGCTACCCCCGAGAAACGCACCCCATAAACTCGACCTGCGCAACCTCGTTAGCTCCCACTCCACCCACCGACAAGAGCGAGTACTCACAATCGAGATCATCAAAGCGATCGCGATCGAAATCACCGTCAGGACAATCTGCACAGTAACGAGCTTGTCGACGTCCGGCATCGCAGGCTCCACTCCTTCTTCCTCCTCGTCGACCTTCTTCTCCGTGCTCTCTAGCATGTTGAGTCCCTTCCACCACCGCCGCTTCTCTCCCTCCACTCCATCGTCTGCGAACGTATCAGCTCCCCTCCCCCGCGAAGCGAGAAAGACGCACCGACGCGCGAAGGAACGACGTAGGCGTGCAGCATGAAGATGCTATCGCAGCTGTCGACAAAAGACATCCCCGCCGTGAAGAGGAGAGGAAGGATGATTATCTGGGAAGGAGGGAGCGCAGCGGTTCCGGTCGAGGCGATGGCAGAGACGCCGAGGAGAGCGATGGAGGAGGACGTGTCGAAGCCAAAGCCAAAGACTACGCCAATGGGGTACATCTGTCGCATTTCGTCAGCTTTGTTTTGGACGGGGGTGCGGGAGCGCACCTTCCAGGGCCGGTCGAGGAGCTTGAAGAGAGGTTTGGCTGCCCGCGCGATGCAGGAGAGGGCTGGGAGGTGCGGAGGTTTGCTGGAAAGTTTTTCTGGGTCCTCCTCTGGCTCCCTCTTGAGGTCAACGTCTTTCTCGGTGGGGAGGTCGAGTTGAGTCGAAGGAGGAGGGCAGGGGAGGAGGGATTCGGCTCGGAGTTGACGACGCTTCTTGAGAGCGAAATGGAGGACGAAAGAGTTGATGATGGCGAGGATGAGGAGGAAAGATGCCGAGACGGAAACACCTGTGGCTGGAATGAATGGCTGGGAGCAAGAAGCGAGAGAGCGACGCACCAATCACTCCTCCGACTGAAGCGACGCCATCCATGTTGTTGATTGAAGCAACCGAGATAATGATCCTGCGTTCAAGGAAGTTAGGTCAGATCTCAAGGAGCCTTGAGAACTCTTCCTACGCGATCGTAACTGCCAACACGATGGTTGAATGTCCGAGGGAGAAGAAGAGGCCGCAAGTCACTGGCAGCTGTCCCATCGAGACGAGGTTGCGCGTTACCTGTACTTCAGCCGTCAGCATTATACCTAGAGCACTCCAGCGCACGCCGCACGTTGTCAATCGCGACGATATGGTCCATATCTGCCTCCCCACAGCAAGATCAGCTCTACCTCTGTTCCCCGCAATCACTCGACTCACCAAGACCGTGCCTCAGCCCCAACGTCCACGCGATAAGCGCCAAGCTGAGGACACTCCTACGCTCTGGAATCGGCGCGAGCAGAGCGACGGCGGTGCACCAGAGCAGGAGGTTGGCGAGCACTTCACCGACGAAGAGGACGAGCGAACGGCCGAACAGCGTCAGCTTGCGTGTGCGCCAGAGCTGGAGTGGGGACAGCATGGGAGCTGTCTGGAGCCTGAACGTGAGCTGGGAGAGGTCGTTGGAGGGAAGCAAACTCGCTCCAAGGAAACAGGATCGTCGTTAGGCGCGTTAACGTTCCCGGAGTCGCGGCAGAGCCAGTTCTCCGCTGTCTCCGCTCCTTGGCTTTCACCAGCAGCAGACAAGTCGGCGAGTGAGACTCAGGCGGCAGCTGCTGCACCTCGCCAACCCAGGACTCGGCCAACCTCGACGCCGCCTCTCCTTGCCAAACGCGGCTCTCCGACTTCCACAGCCGCGCCAGCAGCAGCCCAGCTCTCGAGAAACACAAGCACGCCAGGGCGCCTCAGCTGGGGAGGAGGACAGATTGAGCCGCTCGGCGAAAGGGCGGCGGCGAGGGAGAGGGGAGCAGCAGGGTTTCCGCGTTCGATGAGGGAGCGGGCAGCGGTCGGCGCGCTACGGCGGGGAACTTGGCTCTGGGGCGTGATCTTCTGCTTCGGGGGGACGAAGCAGCTCTACCTGCGTGGGAGCAAGTAGGAAGTTCGAGCGAGTGCGGTCAACGAAGGCTTGGGGAGCTGATTGCGCCGCTGAGGCGAGGGCTGGGGGAAGCTGGCGAGGGAGCCAACGTGGCTGAGGCGGTACCGAATACTGCTGGTTACTGCTCGAACACACCGAAGAAGGAGTCCCTTCCGCTGTTTCCTCGCTCGTGGGCTAGCAGACCCGGACCTGCGGCTCCCGCTCTTTTCTCGCGCTCAGTACTCCTCTGCGCGTACCAGTTGCGATTACGCTTCGTGCAGAGACTACTCCTGGCTACGTGGGTCTGAACTGCTTCGGCTTGGAGATCGCGGTTGGAGATGGTGAAGACTTTCATCTGCTCCGTTCTCATCTCTCCTCCCTCCTCGCTGCTCCAGCTCGCATGAACAAAGTGCGCAGCCTCCCTGATCTCTTCGAAGTACCCGCTGCGGCGTCGACACGCTCCCAATCGAGCCAGGGAACGTGGATTTTTGAGTAGTGGGAGGATGGGGGAGCAGGTGAGCTCGTCGCGCTGGCTAGTGTTTGTCGAGCCTCACTGATTGATCTTCGCACCGTTTTGACAGGTGCCAATCGAGCTGCCTTTCCAGCTTGTTTTTTACTTCTTTCTCGCGGTCAATTTGAGAAGAGGGGCCGTAAAAGACTCCGTGGAGGGCGCGGCTTGTGTTCTGAGTCAAAATGCGCGAAGACTCTCTTCCTCCTTCCTCTATTCTCGAAAGAATGGACCAGGCACGCGACAACAACATCACCGAAGCTCTCGCTATGGTGAGCATTCCCCTCCTGCGCCTCGATCGCGTCTGACTTGATCTCCTCACAGTCTACCAAAGCTCTTCTCCTGGTTCCCCTCGCCAAGCTCCCTCCATCGCTAGGGACGATCCCCCCAGAGCTCACTTCTCACATCGTCGAGCTCTCCTGCGAAGGCGCCAGCAAGGCCGACGTCCGGTCCGTCGCCCTCGTCAACCGCGAGTTTGCTGCTTTGGTGCGCCCGTTCTTGTGGAAGGTGAGTCCTCCCCTGAGTGCAAGGAAGAAGGAACGTACTAACTACTTGCTCCTTTCTCGCAGACCGTGGATCTCTCCGCCGCATCCCTCCTATCCCTCGCACACTTCCTCACCGACGAAGCACCTCGATCGGGCCAACACGTCCTCGTCCTCCACTTGGGCAACAGCTTCCCCTCCTCGACCCTCGTCCCAACCGACTTTGAAGCGACTACAGGGTTCACAATCCCTCCCGAGGAGAAGACTGCAAACGAGTGGCGCACGTCAATTTTGGCCTCCGCGTTCCCCCTCCTCCCCAACCTCACTCGCCTCTCCTACGGTCTCCCCTCGTCGGAATTCTCGATGGACGGGAACGACCCGTTGCTCGAGGCGATCCCTCCAGAGTCGGTTCGCAAGCTCGTCGTCACGCGTTCGGACTTGCAGGGACCTCGCGAGATGGACGATGGCGAGGAATTCTGGACCGTCCCCGAGGTCGTCGAGGATTCCCCAAACCTCGAGGTTCTCCGAACTTCGAATGGCTCACCCTCCGCGTCACCCTCTCCCCCGCTTCCTTCAACTCTTGGTGGTGCCGGGGTTGCTACCCCGCCGGATCCTCAGTGCGGGAGCTCGAATTCCTCGCCATCGTCGGCGACTCGGACATCCTCCTGCACAATTCTTTCGACAAATTCTGGGCCCCGATCAAGAAGGTCGTCCTCGTCCGCGATGGAGACTTTGCAACCCCCTTTGATGTCCTCCCGTTCCTCCTCCGAAAATTCGCGTGGACGCCGAAGAGGGTTCGGGTCCCGTTTGACATCGAGGATCCGAACGATCCGGGGCTGTTGGAGCTGCAGACGTGGTGTGACGCGCAGGGAGTTGCTCTCCAACTCGTGGGGTTCTACCTTGATCGCGACGGGGACGAGATCAGTGAGGAGGAGCCAGAGGTGGATGGGCCGGAGGAGCCGGAGGAGGGGGAGTAGGGATTACCAGGAGTAGCTCGATATCAAGTGGGATTGGAGCGAAGCAGCGTCGACAGCGACACTTGAACATGGACCGCTGGAGTGGCAGCGTTGGCATGCTTCTTCGTTCCGGCTGCTCTCTGGCTACACTGCTTCCTCGCTTCGTTCTCCCAAATATACGCACTCTTGCCGAAGTCTACGCCGCCTCCGCCCTGCGCAACAGCTCGTCCTCGACCCATTCCTCGCCCTTCGCAAGCGCGTCCTCGACTCGAACTGTTCGCTCCGTTCACTCTTCTCCTCCCACCTCCCAAGCCGCTTGGTAGAAAACTAAAAGCAGGAGCAGTAAACACTCGGACGTGAGCATCCAGGATGCAAGCGGAACTGCCAAAGGAGGAGAGCATGACCTGGGTGAGCAGGGTTCGGCTGCCTCGCTCCTCGCTCGCCAGACTTGCGGTCGTCTTGATTTTCTTGTAGCGCTTGGAATGCACGCTCAGCTCCTAGTAATCTTGCAAACCTGCTCCTGCAAAGAAGAGAAAGTAGCAATCTCGAGGAAGAAAAGTAGGCTCACTCGGGAGGAGAGGAGGTTCGCCCACCGACTTGTTTCTCTAATCCTGGATGAACTTTGGCAGCTCGAGACTTCTTCTACGTCAACTCTCTCGAACGCCTACAGCTCACCGCACCTCGACTCAACTCGGCAGCACTCGTCGACTCTCCCTCACCGCTCTACGACCTCAACAAGCAATTCCCTCCATGGCGACCAACACAGCCGGCGACCAAGCAGGAGGAGTGCCACAGGTGGAGGAGCTCAAGGGAGATGGTGAGTAGGCTTGGGTGCGGTGCGGCGCGGGTGGCGAGAGCGTTGCGGGGGCGGGGTATTAGCTCAAGCTCCCGGGGGGAACTCGAGGGGGACGCAGGCGCCAGGGCAGCGCGCCCAGCAGCTCACTCTGTCCTTTTGGGAGACAGGTAGAGGATCTTGATACCTTCGCAGAGGATGGTGGCCGTCAGACTTGAGCTCAGAGCCGGGGGAAGAGGGCGAGGAGGACGGGAGCTGTCGCGAGGGAGGCAACGATGTTGGTGAAGATGGAGGCTCCTCCAGGGCTTAACCAAGGATGGGAACGAGCGAGAACGAACGCTGAGATAATCCTCTCTCTCACTACCCCAGAAGAACGACCCGTCCCCGCTGGCTTCGTCCTCCACACAGAATCCACCACCTCGATCCTCTTCGCCTCCGTCGTCGACCCGACCGGCAAGCCTCAAGTCTTCCTCAACCCCGTGCAGCAGTACAACCGTGACCTCTCTATCGTCGCCATTCGGACGTGGTCGGAGCAGCGCCAGCAGGAGCGAGCAACGCTGTGGGAGGCGTCGATGCGGAAGCGGCGCGCAAAGGGCCCCACGAAGCGGCGTGCGCTTGGAGAGGCGGACGAGGAGGGAGGAACGAAGAAGCGCAAGGTGGAGGATGGAGAGGCCGAAGTGAGTGCGCGACCGGCTGGGATCGAAGTGCGTGGAGTCGTTCCTTCCGAGGGAAGAGCAAGAGTGCTAAACAGCGAGTGCAGCAGGTCGCAGGGACGGACGCTGATCCCAATCCACCTTTTCCTCCGACGCCGACCTTCACGTTCACTTGCTTGGAAGCTCTCTCGGCGACGGGACTTCGCGCGATTCGCTATGCGAAAGAGATCCCTCTTCTTCGGTTCGTCCTTCGTTTGACCTGCGCGCTTCTGGGGGAATTCGCTGATTCTTCCTGCAGCTACGTGATTGCAAACGATCTTTCTGGGTCGGCCGTCAAGGACATTCGACGCAACATCGAGTGGAACGGCCTCTCCCCCACCGAACCCATCGCCTCCACTTCGACTCTCACAGCCACTTCTGCCCCCGCTCCTGCCTCTACCTCCGCTCTTCCAACTTCCGAACCCCTCGCCGACAAGATTCCTGCACCAAAGCGTTCAAGGATCGACATGGAGGAGGCCACGCTGGGCAAGGTTCGCGTGAACGAGGGAGATGCCTGGTGCGTTTTTACGCTCCATCGTTCGCTCGCACGCCCTTATGAACGTTTCGGATTACAGCGTCGTCATGTACAACCACCGAACGGAATCGACTCGCTTCGACTGCGTCGATCTCGATCCTTATGGAACTGCGGTGCCGTTCTTGGACGCAGCGATTGGAGCTGTTGCTGATGGAGGTGCGTCCTCCTCCTGAGATCTTCGAGGACTGCTCGCTAACAGGTTGATGTCGATTTAGGTCTTCTCTGCGTCACCTGCACCGACTTGGGCGTGCTCGCGGGGCACAACTACCCCGAAAAAGCGTGCGTTTCGCTCCCTCGCCACACCTTTGCCCTTGCTAACCCCCAGGCCGCCGCAGATTCTCCCTTTACGGCGGCGTCTGTGTCAACGCCGAGTACTGCCACGAAGTCGTACGCTCGCTCGTCTTCGTCGAACTGAATCCCTCGCTTACCCCGTTCGCAGGCCCTTCGACTAGTTCTCCACTCCATATCTACCACTGCTGGTCGCTACGGTCGCTACATCGAGCCCCTCCTCTCCCTCTCCATCGACTTTTATGTCCGCATCTTTGTTCGCATCCATACTAGTCCCAAGCAGGTCAAGGACCTCGCCTCGTGCGTCCTTCTCTCTCTTCAACGTCGAAGCAGAAGCGGAAGTGGATACTGACGGCTCGCAGGCAAACTTCTCTCCTCTACTACTGCCACGACTGCCAGTCGCCCTACATGCAGCCCCTCGGTCGTAAACACACCAAGACGAACGAGAAGAACGGCTCTGTCAACCACTCGTACCAGATCCCTTCGGGACCTCCCCCAGGAATCACGGAGCGCTGTGGCGAGTGCGGCGGAAAGTACCACGTGCGTTCGCTCCTCGGCAGTGTCAACGGCGAGCGTCGCTGACCTTCTTGCTCTTCGCAGATCGGAGGGCCAATGTGGAACGGACCGATCCACGACCCCGAGTTTGTCGGCAGCATGCTCGATCACGTCGCAGAGCACAGGGACGACTTTGCGACTTCCACTCGGATCGAGGGAATGCTCTCGGTCGCCAAGGCTGTGCGTGGCTTCCCTCCATCTTCTGCACGTTAAACCTGACGTTCGCTGCTCACAGGAACTTGCGGCGCCGCTCTACTTTACCCCTGGTCGCATCTGTGGCTTCTTCCATGCTTCTTCTCCTTCGCTCGCTGTCATCGCGTGCGTTTCAGCCCTCCTTGCTCGAGAAACTTGAACTGACGTCGCTTTGCAGTTCGGGACTTCTCAACGCTGGCTACAAGGTCTCCCTCTCGCACGCCTGCGCCGGATCGATCAAGACCGACGCTCCTCGAGCGTTCGTCTTTGACGTAATGCGCGAGTGGATCAAGACGGCTCCCGTCAGCATGAAGAATGTCAAGGCTGGCAGTCCGACGATGCGCCTTCTCGAAAAGGTTCAGACGTGCGTCGGTTCTCTCGCAACGTGTGGCTCAGCTGACGCTCTTCTCTCGCACAGCGCCGAAGTCGACCTCACTCTCCACCTCGACGTCGATCAGTTCCTCATGTCGCGCTTCAAGCTCGTGCGGTACCAGACGAACCCCGAACCGAACTGGGGACCTGGCAAGGCAGCTGTCCGCGGCAAGGGCGGGAAGTAGTAATCCAGTCAACGGTTCTTTCCCCTCAAAGCTTGGATTTCGCAAGGAACCCCTTCAACTGCTTAACAAACTCTCCGCTCGCTAGACTCTGCTGCCCCAGCTCAAACTCCCTCGCCATCGCCGCTCGCTCGCCGCCTCGGACGTTGTACCTCCCCTGCCCTGTCCGAGGCTCCACCGCTTCCTCCTCCCTCGCGAGGAGGTAGGCCCCCTCCTGAATCGACGTCCGATCGTTCCTCATGCACGTCTGAGGGTGACCAGCGATCAACGTCGCCAACTCGAGCGCCTCACGCAGCACCGCGCTGTCCTCCGCCTTCGTCGCTCCGTCCTCCGCAGGGACCAGTCGGTTCGCGAAGCCAATCGAGAAGGCTTCTTCGGCGGAGATGGTGCGGCCGGTGAGGATGAGTTCAGCGGCGCGCGAGTGTCCGATCAGGCGAGGGAGACGTAGAGTCCCGCCGTCGATGAGAGGAACTCCTGTGCGGATCGTCAGTCCTTCTTCCGTGTTTGAAAAATGAGGAACGCACCTCGGTAGCGACACTTGACGCCGATCTGAGCTCCTGCGCCAACGACGCGCAGATCACACCAGCTTGCGAGCTCGAGGCCCCCAGCGAGACAGAAGCCTGAGATGGCGGCGATGACGGGCTTGGAGAGGGCGAGGCGGGAAGCTCTGCGCGAAGAAGATTGAGCTGGATTTCTTCTGAAGCAGCAAGAGGAGGAACGTACCCCATCGGGCCGGTTGTGGACATGTCTGGGAGAGGGGAGTCAGCGAGAATGCCGCCACGAGGACTGAGACGAGCAGACCTGGGTTCATCGGATTCGGAGTCGAGCCACCGCTGGTTGGGGGCTTTGAGCTGTTGAGAACAGCTTGTAGATCTACGGGAGACGTCCGTCAGCAGGATCAAGGGGGAGCAGCGTCGAGGGGGACTCACCTGCCCCGCTGCAGAAGTTCCCGCCTTCTCCTCGCAGGATAGCGACTCTGGCCTGCGCAGGAATTGGTCAGGCCGAGAACCGAGTAGCCAAAGCACCTGACGAACCTCTGGATCCTCCTCGAACTCGACAAACGCCTTCTCGAGCGCGAAAGCAGTCTCGCCGTCGACGCAGTTAACCACCTGGGCCCGGTTGATCGTGATCACCAGAACACCACTGCTGATGTGCGAGCGCGAGACAAGGGCTTTGGAAGAAGACATGGCGACCAAGCGGGTACGGGAAGAGTTCAGGGAGCGAGAGTCCTGCCTGGCCTGGACGCGGTTGGCAGTCGCCGGTGTAGCCGCTGGCCGAGAAACGCTCGTTCAAGAGAGAAGGAGAGCAGAAGAACAGAGTGGTAATGTGGGAGCTCCCTGCGAATCGCAAACACCAACACGAGACGAAGGAAGGGAGAGAGCTGAAGATGCTCGGTCGCGACGGCGACGACGATTTCTCTCCGAACCGACGCGCGAGGAGTGCGTTCAGCGTACTCAGTTCACAGCGGGTGCTCAAAATAACTACTCTTCCTCTTCTGCCTCCGAGATCGTGTCCAACCCCTCCTCCGATCCTTCATCCCACTCCTCCGACCCCTCCTCGCCATCGGCATCCTCGTCGAATCCCTCCTCCTCCTCCTCCACCGCCTCTCCGTTCCCGTTCGTCTGCACTTCTTCCGGCGCCGCAGAAGGAGCGAACGAGATAAAGTTCGACACCTTCGTTGGCGTCAGCGTCGGCGGGACTCCCCAGTCAAACGTCGACGCCGGGCTCGTCTCCCCGGTCGTGCGGAGCTGAACAGCGTTCACATGCTGCCGCGACTGCCGCGCCGGTCCTCGACCCGATCCTGGACTCGTCGTGCTGGAGGAAGCCGCGATGGGAGCGCTAAAGGTGATCGAGACGGGCGCCTTGAAGGCTGGAAGCCCTCCAAACGCCGAAGCTTGAGGAGGCGGGAGGTTCCAGGACGCTGCCGTGAAGGGAGAAGGAGATGCTGCGGTGGGTGTCGGCGCGTCGAAGGGGGTGTTCGAAGGGAGGGCGAAGGATGGGGTGGAGGGAAGGGCAAAGGAGGGAGCGAGTGGCGCAAAAGTCGGAGCCGGCTGGGGAACGACGACTGGCTTGAGGGTAGGCGGGGGATGAGGTCGACGAGGGAAAGGAAGTCGATCTCCCGTGATCGGTCCAGCAGCAAAGGCGAGCTGGAGGTCCGACAGCGCCTCCGAACGAGTCGCTCCTCCGCTCCCGCGCGCCGAAACGTTGAGGAGTGGCGTAGATCGCACGGCCAGCAACGCTCGCTTGAGGATCCCGACCGAGCGTTCGGCTTTGAGGGCGGCTTGGGCAGTCGCGGCGACGCTGGGGCTGGGGGGAGCTCGCTTCGACTTGAGCGGCGTGCCGAGGGGAGCTTCGGTGACAGATGGAGTTCGGTGGCGAAGGACGGAGGTGGAGAGCGAGGTAGGCGTGTTGGGCTGGACGCGGAGCGTGTCGAGTCGCAGGGCGAGGTCGTCGAGCTCGAACGTCTTCTCCGTGATCGCGGCGGTGATGTTGCGAACGGCGCGGTTGACGGCGTCGAGTGAAGGAGTCCTGCGGAAAGAGAGGCGGTTAGAAATGGCTTGGGAGGAGCAAGCGCGGGAAGCGTACTTGAAGGACGACCTCCCGATCCGATCCTCGACGACCTTGTCCTTGAGCGTAATCATGTGCTCCTCGAGCTGTTCGATCCTACCACGAGCAGCCTGCGAGACACAATGGTTCGGCTCCAGACCCAAAGAGGAAAGCAGGACGCGAGGCTCACCTCGACAGCGAGACGGATCTTCTTCTGGTTCTCGACCTGCTCGGGACCTAGCTGGCGCACGCGAACCATCTTGGCGAAGACAGGGTCGGATCGAGCCCGGATGAATCGAGCAGCCTCCTCCCTCTTCGTCTCGGCTGCGACGAACGAAAGTCAGCGAGGCCTTTGCGCGAGAACGGGAGAAAGGACCCACCCTTGAGCATGAGACTCTGGAGTTCGGCCGCCTGACGCTTCTGCACCAACGCGCTTCCAACGAGCGCCTTGACTCCCGGCTCGGCCTTCTCCGTCAACTGGCGCAGGTGATCCAGATCCCCAAGCGACCAAGAACGATCGTCGTACGTGACGACTTCGGAGGACGTCTGGCTCGGCTGGCCAATGTCGCGCACAAAGTTCTGGCAGGTGACGGTGTTGGAGCGCAGCTGCAGAAGATCTCGTTAGTCAGGAGCCTTGGGAGGAAAGGGAGACCAGGACGAACCTGCTCAAACTCGTTCTGGAGAACCGAAAACGCCTTGAGGAACTCGCCCGCCATTCCCGTCTCCGAGACTGACGGCGCGGCCGTGCTGCCGAACTTGCTGTCTACCTTGGGCGTCGTCGTTTGGGCGAGGGAAGGACCGGTCTTGGGAGTCGGCGCTGGCTGGGGAGTAGCGATCGGACGAGGCGTCACGGCTCTGGGGGCTGTCGCGGGGAAGGGCGCGGGGGTGGCGAGAGCCGGAGGGGTGACAAAGGACGGCGCGGCGGAGATGGGAGAAGTGAGGGCCGCGGGGAGGGTGAAGGTGGATGGTGCCGAGGGGAGGGTGAAGGTAGGAGCTGGCTTGGAGATGGCGACGGCGACGGCGGTGGGGGTAGGTGCGAAGCTGAACGCCGGAGGTCCCGCCAGTGCGGAAGTCGGTCGAGGAGCAGCGACTGGTAGCGCAGCGGGCGGCATCGACAGAGGCGAGCTCGATCGAGGGGCGGAGGAGGTGAAACCAAAGAAGTTGGTCGGCGCCTTCGCTGCTGGTGCCGGTGCTGGAGCTACCGCCGTCTGACCAAACCCGCTAAACGCCGGCTTCGCTGGCAGGCCAAAGGAGGGAGGGGTCGGCTTGGCGAGGACGGGTGCGGAGGCCTGAACGACTCCGACGAGGGCGGTGGTGGTTTCGACGAGGGCGGTAGTAGTTGCGGGCGTTGGCTCTGCGAAGGGAAGCGAGGGCACCGAGGTCGGTACTAATGGCGAAGGAGAAGGAGGGGGAGAGGCGGCGGCGGGAGAGAGTCGTGAGAAAAGGGAGGGAGCGGCGGCCGGGGTGCTGGGCTGAGGCGAGGGGATCAACGCTGGCGCCGCTTCTGGCGCCTCCTCTTCGCCCTCGTCCCCACGATCGAAAGTCTCGTCGATCTCGTGCTCGTCGTAGTGCTCCTCCTCCTCACCTTCCTCCTCGCTGTACTCTTCCTCATCCGCCTCCTGCCCGTACTCGCCTTCCTTCTCCTCGCCATACTCTCCCTCCTCGTACTCCCCCTCTTCCTCCGCACCTTCATCCTCTTCCAGCGAGCTGATCCTGCCCATGAGCGATCCTACAGCTCCAGGCGTTGACGGCGGGCTGCTCGCGAAGCCAAAGAGCGATTTGGTCGACGCAGGAGCCGACGGGAGAGGAGGGGATGAGGGAGACGGCGTGGTTGGTGGAGAGGTCGTGGCGGTAGGGACGGGTACAGCTTGCTCGGACGCGACTGCGGCTTGAGGAGGCGTGGCGGCAGTCGGAGTAGGAGGGGTAGTGAGGAGGAGAGGCGAGGAAGGGGGCTTGGGAGCGGATGCGCCAAAGATCGAGGTGGTAGAGGCGGCGGCGCCGAAAGGAGAGGACGCTGGGACTGCGAAGGGCGAAGTGGCGGGGACGGCGAAAGGGGAAGTCGCTGGGGTTGCGAAGGGAGAGGGCGTGGTTGCTCCTGCGCCGAAGAGCGGAGGGGTCGTCGCGAGAGCTTCGAAGGGCGAGGGAGTGGTAGCGGGCGCACCGAATGGCGAGGGAGCCGCCGCAGGAGCTCCCACTGCCGGAGTAGGCGCCGCCGACGATCCGAACGAGAAGCCAGTCGGTTTGGGCAGAGCGGCACCGGCTCCGAACCCGAAGCCAACGGCTGCTGGTGCTTTTGTCGTCGTCGTCGTCGCCGTTGCTGCAGCTGCCGCTCCAAAGATCGACGTAGGAGGCGCCGCCGTCGTCGCAGGCGGAGGCGTCCCCAAGCCGAATCCTCCAAAGTTGAGTCCTCCCGTCCCAAACGCCGAGGGGGGCGAGATGGTCGCAGGCGTCGCTCCCGTCCGATCCGTGGAGCTCTTGGCCGTCGCCATGCTTGCGCCGATGTCGAGTCCCGTAATGGTCGGCTCGAGGTCGGGCGGTTCGTCGACCCTCCTCTGCTCCTCCTCCTCCTCCTCCTCGCCCATGTCCTCCTCCTGATCGCTGTCGGTTTCGTTCCCTCGGGACATGGCTGCGAACGCCGGCTTGGTCGCCGAGACGGGTGAGGGAGCGAACCCGGCGGTCCCGCTGCTCGTGAAGGCCGACATGGAGGGGGTCTTGGGGGCACCGAAGGGGGAGGTCGTCGACGTTGCTCCTCCAAACGGTGATAGGACTTTCGGAGCGAACGATCCAAGGCCGGTCGTCGACCCTGCGATCGTTCCGAAGCCGCCGAATCCTCCAGTGGCAGGAGTCGCCGCTGCTCCAAAGGCGGAAGGAGTGGCGGACGCTCCAAACGTGGAGGGAGATCCAAAGGCGGAGGGAGTCGACGAGGCGCCAAAGACGGGAGTCGCCGCTGCGCCGAACGCTGAACCCGACCCGAATGCGGAGGTCGACGTCGAAGAGGGGAAGGGGGTTGCTGCTCCGAAGCCAGTCGCTGCTCCCGCTCCAAAGGCCGCGAAAGCTCCTCCCGCTGGCGCCGTGAAGGCAGCAGGCGCGGCTGAGGCGACGGGAGCAGGCGATGCTGGCTTCCCGAACGCGCTCGCGCCAAACGCCGATCCTCCGAACCCTCCGCCTCCAAACGCAGGGGCGCCGAATCCGGTGCTCCCAAAGGCGGCCGGTGTTGCTGGTGCGCCGAAAGCGGGTGCGCCAAAGGGAGAAGCGGGGGGAGTGGCGAAGGCGGGTGCGCCAAAGAGAGAGGCGGCAGGTACGGCGAAGGGGGAGGAGGCGGGTGCGGTAAAGGGGGAAGAAGCGGGAGCGGCGAAGGGGGAAGGGGCGAGCTTTGCTGGAGTGGGAGCGGCGACGACGGCTTGCGGTTCCTCCTCGACGACGTCCTCTTGCGTCAAGACGTCCCGGCTCTTGCGCATCCCGTCGTACTTTCCTCCCGACTCGTTCCCGACGCGCCAGATGACGAGGACTCCCTCGTTCGTAAAGACCATGAGGTGGGGACTCGGGGGACCAGCGACGCGCTCGTCTCCTGCGCCAGAGTAGGTCGGGTCGGTGGAGGAGAGGTCGACTTCGAAGCCGAGGGGGCAGGTGCTTTCCATCGTCGCCGTGGGGAGGGAGGGGCGAGAGGCGTCGGGGAGGGCGAGCGAGGCCCAGTGCGTCGACTGACCAAAGGCGCCGATCTCGCTCGAGGGGGCGTTGGCCATGAAGATGAGGTGCTTGAACGGTTCCCTGCGATCAAGTGTGTTAGCGAGCTGCGGTTGGAGAAGACGAGAAACGGACGCACCATCCCTTGAACCGAACGATCCACCTCCTTCCCTCCCTGTCCATCATCCCAAAGGCCGGCGTCGGATCCATAAACCTCGAGTACTCGATCCCTCCTCCGACCTTGGTGATCACGTAGACCTCGTACTCGTGCGGCGGCTCGCCTGGGCCAGCCGCCGGCTTGGCGTACGTGACGAAGAAGACGTTGTTCTCGAGCCAGTGCAAGCTCCGCACGTCCCAACTCTCCCCGGCCAACGCAAGCGGCAGGCCAATCTCGGCCTTCTTCTCCCCCTCGGGCGTGAACTGGGCGATCGTTCCTCCGCGCGTACCGACGGCGACTTGCTTGCCCTTGACGCTCCAGCAGGCGGCGGTGGCTTGGAGGTCGGCGGGGAAAAAGGCGACGGGAGCTTGGGTTTCAAGGTTGAGGAGGGTGAGGGATTGGGGGGAGAGGAGGACGACGAGGGGAGAGGAAGGGGCGGGGTTGGGGAGGACGTCGAAGAGGGGGGAGGGAGAGAGGGCAGGGAACATGTGCGAGGGAGTTGCCTGTGAGACAGGGTTAGTGGAGGTGCGTCGAGTATGAATTGAGAGACGCACGTTGCCTTCGACGAGAGTCTTGAGGCGCCAGACGCCGACGGAGCCGTCTCGCATGCCACCGAGCACAATCTTGTCGCCCATTGCGAATCGTAAAAAGTCGACGCGCGATGGGGTGGCGACTTGGAGGTGAGCGGGGAGGTCGGGAGTCGTGTGTCGCGAGGAGGAAGCTGCGAGGAATCGTATCGAGGGGAGGGAGAAGAGCGAGAAGCCTGCGGGAGGAGGGCGAGGTTAGCGGGGTTCGGGGCGTCTGTACGTCCAATATTCTGGCTCCGGTTTCAGCTCCAGTTCAGGTAGCTACTTCCGTGCTCTTTTGAAGTGCACAGCGCGGTATTTCGGTGGAGAGGCGAGAGAGTCCAACCAAGGGAGAGAATCCAGGGCCGCAGGACACGCCGACGCGCACTCCCTCACCCCCGCCGGCGCTACGTACCCCAGCACAGGTCTGAGCACTGCCCTGGATGCTGTGCCCAGGTACATCCCGAGCCCGCAAGCTCGCCGGGAGCAAGACTGACTCCGCTGTTGGCGTAGCTCTCTCCACCTGCCCCCGCCATCCTCAGACCCAGGCAGCACGCGCGCACCCGCTCCCCAGTCTACTCCTTTAACACCACCTAAACCAGCGGCGCGCACTCACCTTGGTTCCCTGCAGCCACGCACCACCCAAACACATTGCTCACCGCGAGCAAGTTGCCCGCCTGCCCTCCCTGCGCGCCTCCAACATCCTGACTGAGGTCGATCGGCTCGCTCAAGCGGAGAGTGACGCCTTGAGTTGGCGGGGCGAGGTTGAGGAACTGCGACGCGAAGCGGGGGGTCAGCTGGAGAGCTCTGCCTTGACAAGGGGAAGAGGCTGGCTGGCGTACTTCGGCGTCGTCTTCTGGAGCTTCAATCTCTGGGATTAAACTCATCCCTGCTCGTCGTCGTTGTCGTCGTTGTCGTCGGGTGAGCGCTGGGCGAAGAGAGCGACTCCGGCCCAAAAAAAGCGGTTGGCTCTCTCTCTCCCAGCTCCCCCCCAGCTTCAGCCCAGCATGTCAGCCTCTGCCAAACCAGTACGTGCTGCCCTGCCACCTCCTACGCCCGTCCAAACTCACCCAGCTGCAGGCCAAACGCGCTCGAACGGACAACTCGTCCGCCTCCGCGTTCATCGCAGCTCACCACCCGGAGAAGCCCTCGGCGCGCGCGCAGGAGAGCGAGGGGAGAGAGTGGACAGTCTCGATTGCGATCCCAGGGAGCATCGTTTTGAATGCGCAGACGATGGAGTTGAGAGCTTGGTTGGCGGGCCAGGTCAGTCTGGCCTCTTCTGCGTCTGCTGTTTTCGAAGGGGGACGGCGTTAGACTGCAAGCGTACGGCTTCCAGTGGGGACGACAGTTCATCTGGCAGTGGAATCTTTGTGATCCCAGCTGGAGGAGGAGGACTCGTCTGGCAGCCAACGTCCGTCTCGAGCTCCCCTGGCGCGAGCTGGGATGGAGCAGGACACGCGTAGCTCTTGCGAAAACTGGTACCCACCCTGCGCACCACCCGAAGCTGACCCCTTTCCACCCCGCAGATTGCTCGAACGTGCGCCATCTTCTCTGTCGCCGAGATTGTCGTCTACATGGACGCGTCGGCAGCTCCTCAAGCAACTCATAAGCCTCGAGGAAAGTACCGCGATACTTCAGCGCCCGACGCCAAGGACGACGAGGACCCCGCTACCTTTCTCGCTCGGATTCTCGAGTACCTCGAGACACCCCAGTGCGTCCCCCCGCACGTCGTCTCGTCCCCTCCTCCCGAGCTAACAACCCGCCCGCACAGGTATCTACGCAAATCACTATTCCCTCTGCACCCTTCTCTCCGACTCGCCGGCCTCCTCCCTCCCCTCGACTGCCCTCACCATCTTCGACGCGACGACGACTCTCCCTTTCGCGAAGGAGTTATCGTCGCCAACGCGACGTCCGACAACAGCGCGCACAAGCGGGGAGCAGATCCTGATCTCGTCCTCGTTGATGTTGGAGGGTGGGATCCGATCGAGGCGAGCGGAGGGACGGACGCGGCGCTGGGTACGCGCGTGACGGTGCGAATGCCTTCCGACGCTTCTCCTCTCGGTGCGTCTTGTTTCTCTCGCGTTCATTGAGGGTTTGACTGATTACTTCGCTTCGTTGACAGCATCCCTCGTTCCTCCTTCCACTCCTACCTCCGAATCCGGCCTTTACTGGGGCTACCGCGTCCGCGTCGCCAGCTCTCTCGCCCAGGTCTTCTCCGAAAGTCCATTCCCCGACGCGGGCGGGTACTCGTTGTCGATTGGAACGAGCGAGCGAGGGACGCCGATCGAGGAGCTGTTGACTGAGCTACCGCCGTTCCGGTGCGTTCTCCTTTCTCTCCCAGCTCCGCCTCTAGACTGACCAAATTACTCGGAGGCATCTTCTCCTTACTCTTGGCCCGCTATCAGGTCTCGAACTCACCATCGCTGCCGACCCTCTCATCCCTCTCGGCGCCGAGGACGCAGGAGACCTCTTCGACCACTGGGTCAATGTCGTTCAAGGGCAAGGGAGTCGAACGGTGCGGACAGAGGTGCGTAGTCCCTGCTGCGTGCTTTTCTGGATGGGGCTTCAACGCATCGTCTCGCGTACAGGAAGCGCTGGGGATCGCGTTGGCGAGATTGAAGACCGCGGTCGAGAAGAAGGGCGCGCAGGGGACTGCGAGCGCCAATTGAGCGTAGCTGGGGGAGATACCAGCGGGAGCGAGACTTCCACCTAAGGGACTGCTCGTGCCTTTCTCTCTCTGCTCTGCTACAGCTCCCTGGCCTTGTTTTTCGCTGCTCTCCCGCTAACCCTCGCTCTGCAACTCTAGTGTCTCGACTGGTCCTGCTTGATACCTGCTCTCCTACTCCCGTCTGCGTCTTTTTCCGAGCATGTGCTTCTCTGCGCCAAAGTCGGCTTCGAGGAGGGTTCCCCTTGTCCACGGAGCTCGAGGACTGTGCGGCTCCTTTGTCTGCGATTTCCGCGCCTTCCTTTGTTCTTCCTTGTCTTCGCGTCCTTAAAGGCAAGGTCTTCTTCAAGTAAGTCTCTTCTCACCAACACTTACCCTTCTCCGCCCCCGCCGCTCTTTTGGGGATCTGCATCGTTCCTGTGTATGATCCCTCCCTCTGCCTGCCATGCTCATTCTCTCATCTCGCTCTTCGCGTTACAGCGTCCTCACTATGCCCAAGCAAAGCTCTTCTTCGCGTGGCGCTTGTCGTACTCGCAAGCCCCAAGTCGGTTCGCAGCATTGGAAGCCGCCGGTACCTGGTACGTCGTCCCGTCTGCTCTTCCTGTTCGTTCTCGTCGCTCACCATCCGTTCATAGCCGACCGCTCCCGCCGCCCTCAATCTAAAGGCAAACCCTTGTACGCGCCGCAAAAGCGTTGCTACCGGAGCCCGAAGCGCTTCGCCATGCTCTCCCCTCCCCTCGGCTTCCTCCGTCGCCCCAGTTCGAGGATTGTGTCACCGCCGCAGGACTATCATGTCCTCAGCATGATGAAGCGAGAATGGCTCGAGAACGAGGTCTTTGCAAAGGGGATCTTGGTTAAGAAGCTGCCGACAAGTTGCCGCTTCGAGGGCTTGCAGTGCGTCTTTTTCTTGCGTGCCTTGCCCGCTTTCCAGCTGAGCTTCGTCCTGCAGATGCCTGGAAAGGAGCAACGGAGCTCGACGACCTTTCTCTGGAGTCTACGGGAAGACTCTCGTCCACGCCAACAACCTTCTCCCGGCGTACTCGTCCTGCAGCGGGAGGACTCTGGGCGAGATTCATTCCCAACTCCACCGCAAGGCCGCAAAAGCCTATCCCTCCCTCGACACCAAATCCAAGGGCACCTCGGAATCCGGCGCCACTCGGGCGTCCTTCCCCCTCACGCACCTCGCCGCTCGCGTCCACCTCCTCAACGACCCCACCATCTTCTTCCGCAAGGCCCACCGCAACTCGTACCACGCCTCGCACCTCTGCCACAATCGCATGTGCTTCCGACCTTCGCACATCACCATCGAATCGCAGGCGGATAACTGTCGTCGGTCGAGAGGGAAGACCGCGTGCGATCTCAAAGGTCGCGATCAGAAGTACGACGTTTGGGAGGACGATGGGACGCAGGAGGGGAGGATCGTCGAGCGGGGTTGCTCCCATGGGGACGAAGAGCGGGGGATCCCGTTCTGCTTGTTGCCGAGGCGAGAGAGGGGAATGTAGTGGGTTTAGCTTGGGTTCTCGGAGTAGGAGCTCGCCTAGAAGCTGGAAACGAGCAGGATTAGAAGCAGTTGTGGAAAAGGAAGTTGTGTCGAAGCGAGGACGGAGAGAGAGGGAATCCCAAACCCGGCCTCCTTCTCTCTTCCACAATTCTCGACGGAACCAAAGGAGCTTTTGGATTCGGGAGCTCGTCCTACAGGCCCGTCTCCCCCTTGCTATCCTCGACCGCGCTGTCCAGCTCATCTTCCTCCTCCGCCTCGACCTTCTCCTTCGCCTCGACCTCCTCCTCATCCGAAACCTCCGCATCCTCCTCCTGAATCGGCACCTCGTGCTCCAACAGTAGTCCTTGATCAACGAGCTCTCTCCACGCCGCCGGGAAGCGTTTCGTCCAAGCGTCGAACCTGGGATCCTCCTCGGCGAGCACCCGCACCTTTCTCGCAGGCGAAACGTCGGGATGAGCCGCTCCATCGTCCTCGCTTTCCAGCTCGTCCTTTTCCTCCTCTGTCTCTGGAGGATCGGGCGGGGAGCGAGTTCCAACGCCAGGAGTGGAGCGAGTCGCGACGGCAGGGTTCGCTTCGCGAAGGTTGCGAAAGATGATGGGGACCATGCGATCGAGGACGCGCTGCCGGTCAACTGCATTGTCGCCAGTCGTTTGGGTTGGGAGGAGAGCGGCGTTCGGTTGGGGAGCGGGAGGAGCGGGAGGAGCTGGAGGAGCTTGGGAGATGTGCTTCTTGCGGTTCGGGGAGGTGTCGCTGGCGAGGGTCGCGGAGGGGAGCTTCGAGGTCGAGGCGATGGGAGGCGTTGTCTCCTTGTGGCGACGCCTGTGTTTCTTGTGCGAGCGATCCTTCGATTGGCGACGCGAACCCTGCTGAGAAGGATCAGCTACGTCGCTCCCCCCGCCCTCGCAGCGAAATACGCACCTCCTCGCTCAACGCCTCTTCCTTGTCCTCTGAAAGCTCGCCCTCCTCTTCCCACCGGACCCGCTTCTTCCCCAGAGCACGCGCGTTTCGCTCCTCCGCCTCAGCGTCGTCAACGGAATTGACGAGCTCAGCCGTTCTGGCCCGCTCCTCCTGCTCCCTCCTTTCCACGATCGCTTCTCCCGCCTTCTTGAGGATCGAAGCCCAGTCTTTGGTCTCGGCGTTCAAGGTCGCCATCGTTCAAGTTTCGATGTTGGCCGCGCGTTTTGAGCGGGCGCCGAGGTTGATGGTGAGGTGCGATGGAGGTGGTGGAGGTTGTTTGCAGGCAGCCGAGACCGAGGGAGTGGGTGTACCAGGGTCGTAGATGGGGGGTGGGGGGCTTGGAGAGGTGCGCGACGGAGAGGTCTTGAGGGGAGGGGAGAGGGGAGCAGGTCCTGGTGCGAGCTGCGACGACGGGGCTGAAGAGGTGCGGGGAGGTGCAAAGCGTGCAGAGTTGGCGGCGTCTCAGTAATGGCGTTTGAGCAGGAGGACGCGTCGAGGAGTCGTCTGCGGAAGACAAGGGCCCGGTCAGTAGGAGTGACCGCCGGTTGGAGCCAGGCTCACCTCTGGGGCCTGGCGAGCGGGGAATGTTCGCAACCTGAATTCAGGAGAAGAGCCGTTCGAGCTGTAAGCTGAGCTGCTTTGCGCGACGAAGCGAATCGGGAGAGGACAACAGGCGAAGCTCGAGTCCAACTCGGCTTGTCCTCTTCCCACTCGACTGGGTCGACGCCGCCTGGTCTACAAGGCGTACGAGAGCTTCAGCAAGTTCCTTCAGAGCCGGCGCAACCTTAGCAAGTCAGCTCAGCTTGAGCAAACGCGCCCTCGTCTCTCCTCCCCCGCCGAGCGCGGCATCGCCTCCTCCAACAAAGGTGAGGCGGTAGAGACGCTCGCTGGGACGGTTTCAGAACAAGATGGGCACTGCGCTGTCCGGTATTCGAGGCGCTGGGAGCTGCGGTGGAGTCAGGGAGGAGTAAGAACGCGGCGCGCGCGATGAGGCTGGCTGGGGCAAGCGGAGGAGCTGAGAAGGATTGGGCGTGGGCTGAGGAATACTGGGGAGTACTGGGCAGCTGGACAACTGGTATGGAGCAGCGGAAGGAGCTGACTCGCTGACAACCTCCACCTCTGCCTCCTCCTGCAGGTCCTCTCTCGCGCCGCCTGCCTTTGGACCCGCTTTCGAGCTGCCGTTGACGAAACGATGGAGCTCCTTGACGTGGGAGAACTCTCCCTGGTGAGTCCTTCTTCCAAGGCGAAGACGTTCTTGCTCACTCCAGTTTGCTCGCAGGCCGATGGATCGCCTCTCCCAGCTCCCTCCCCCAAGCTTCGCCCCTCTCTCGGTACTCTCCCGCCAGAAATCACTTGCCAAATCATCGAACTCTGCTGCCAAGGTGCCAGCCTCTCCGACATCCGCTCAGTCGCTCTCGTCAACCGCGACTTTGCCGACATGGCGCGCCCGTCCTTGTGGAGGGTGAGTTTGAGGAGGTGCACGAGATGGGGAGCGCATTAACTCGTCCTTGATCTCTCTGCAGACTGTTGATCTCTCCTCGGCATCTCTCCCAGCCTTCGTCCACCTCCTCTCGGAGGACGCTCCTCGATACGGTCGGCTCATCCACGCTCTCCGCCTAGGCGACCACTCGCCTTGCC